>WWET01000267.1:648749-661626 GCA_011038615.1 Limnodynastes dumerilii | reverse complement strand
ATTTTTCGAGTTTCATCTGTATATGTTTTTAAATTTGAAAGTAAAATCTATATGAGCATTTTGCTAATATTATACTAATATTAAAAACTTTGGGCCTGATTCAGACTTAAGAAGGAGTTTGAAATTAAGGACCTGATTCAGGTCACAACCCACTGAATAAACAGTCACTCCCCTTGTAAACAGTGGCGGATCTTAAAGTTAGACCACCGTTGACTAACCCTAACTCTGCGCTGTCATTTGAGATCTTAAGTGAATTAATTGCGTTTATTTAAGATCCTAAGTGTCTGCTCGCGCCCACTTTCCCTCATCTCAATGCCTCCCCCTCCCATATTTAAGTGGAATGAAGTCTAAATAGGACTGAAAGAGGATAAATGCCTGGCTGCCAGGCTCCTTACCAAGGGCACCGCAGGGTTAACAGGGGCTGAATAGCAGCCAATTAGATGAGGTCTAGGGGGAGGGGTTTCTGTTAGGTTTATAAGGGGTTGGGGGGAGTTTATTTGCAGCTTCTGGAATTTTCTTCCCTCCCTCCCTCCCTTCCTTTTTAGTTTTGCTAACCTGTATTTTTTCTTGCAGTTGGGACATAGTGTGGCGGTATTGGTGGCGGTCAGCAATTCATGGCGCTAAGCTCATGCTTGAGGTATGGTGCGGGATAGGCACACCCCTTCGAGGAAACTTGGAAACTATGCTTGCCGGTTAGTTTTCAGTTTGCCACCTCGGTTACACCGGGGTGGGCAGTGTGACAGGGGTGTGTGCTTGCGGTGGCCATTTCCTCCGTGGCGCTTGAGGGCAGGGGGATCCTCAATAACTCGTCAATCCTTTTCTTTCTTAGCAGTTTCCAACATAATGTCGTTGATGCTATATTGAGCTTTTTGGAGGAGGAGGGTGTGTTATGTCCCAGTTGCCTGATTTAGCATTTTTGGCACGCGCATGTCAGATATTCTACAACAGATCTCCAGTGTATGGAAACTCCCCTCTTCTTTGTGAACTGCCAGCCTTCATGCATTCTGAAAACACACTGAAGTTCAAATCTGGTTCAATATCCTAGTTAAAATATGGAATACTACATTTTATTGCATATGTTGTAAATTTTTTCAGTTCTTGCTTATGATTAGTAGAGCCTGATTGTCTAATAAACAGCAACAACAAAAACATCTTAAATCCTTGTATTACTATGTGGTGTTTATCAGTTAGATGGGAATACTTGCTATATACAATATGTGGTATAGATCAATAGTATTTCGAAAAAATTGTGATTCAAAATTGTTTTCTAAAGCTTAAAAAACACAAATATGTTGTGGCCACTCTAAAATGCAAATTACATATGGTGCAAAGGTTTTTGGACTTTTTTTCCCTTTGTTTTTGCTCTTTTTAGATGGATGTAACTAGGGACCGGACGTTTCCTGTATGTGTGGGGGTGTTTAATTCCACAGGGGTATTTTGTAACCCTTGGCTCTTGCACTCTCTCTGACTAGGTGACCTGTGTATGCCTTTGAACTGGAAGCATCTATGGCTCGTAGTTTACAAGCAATTAGAAGGTAAGCGCCATGTAAATGGAGATTATGATTAATCATGGTTGCCGATTTTTCAATGCTTCGATCCGGGAGAATGAAATAGATGCCGATACAGGAGTGGGGCTTAAAGAAGCGATTTATTCAAATTGTGTCCTGAAGCCCTGTCCCCTGACCATCACTGATAGTTTTCATGGGATGGGAGCATGGCTTGATAATGCTAATTACGTCATTAAGTCCAGCCCAGTCCCTAGTAACACGAATAGCTGTGTTGCTAGGCAGGGGGACGGGACTTGAGGCTGTGATTTGCATGAAACCACAACATTAAGAACACTGCAGGGAGAACTGCCCGAATTTCAGGAGTCTTCTGGATATTTCCGGAGAGTCGGCAGCCCTGTGATTAATGCAAACAGCTCTGTTAGAATTTGCATGTCAGAAAATGATGGTAAACAATATTTACTTACATGACAAATATATATTTTATCTTATTGTGAAATGAAATGATAAAATACTTCAGCAGTGATTTCTGACCTTAGTAATGCGTTCAAAGTGTCACTTCCTAACGCAAGGATAAGAAATGCGGATTGTCTATATTTACTTAGATGAAACCTATCTATTTTCTACTACTGTATGTAGAAATGATAAAATACTTCAGCAGTGATTTCTGACCTTAGTAATGCGTTCAAAGTGTCACTTCCTAACGCAAGGATAAGAAATTGGTTGCGGATTGTCAGCCCATGGACTTACACATAAGCCAGTGCTGGTGCAAATGTTTTGACGTAAACAGACAATTTTTACGTCTGTGTTCGGCTATGGATCAGTCGCACTGGCTTGGGAGAGTGTCTACTGTACATTGACTATGTCTCTCCACCCCTTTACTCCCTCAAAACACCCCTCATAACACAAATCACCACAGCTCGAGTTGCATTCAGATCTGAGTCAGCCATGACTGCTCTTCAGGTCTGCACAGTAGAAAATTACTCAGTGGACACTCACCTCTGGATTGGGCCCATTGTCCTCTGTCCTGCACAATGCTCTAAGAGCTATCAATGCTGGTCTAATTCCCTAATGAATAAAATAACAGCCTTTCTGATCAAGAGAGAGGCTTTGGAGTTAGCCCCAACGGTTGCATTTCCCACATAGAATGAGGAATTTCTGAAATAGGCACATCCAAAAGTTCCTTTTCAGATGTCCCTATTTCGTATATCCCTCCATTTTAGAATTTATTTTTCAGAATGGGTGAGTATGCTACCGCAGACACCACACCACGGGAAAGGTGAATAACCTTTCCAGGGTTAGGGTCAGGCTGCAGAGGAGGCAGGGTTAGGGTCAGGCTGCGGGAGGGGTTAGGGTNAGTAAGCCCTCTATGTGGGTGTAGGTAGGATTAGGGTCAGACTGCAGGGGAGGGAGGGTTAGGGTCAGGCTGCAGAGGAGGTAGGGTTAGGGTCAGGCTGCGGGAGATGGAGGGTTAGGGTCAGGCTGCAGGGAAGGGAGGGTTAGAGTCATATATACTGAACTTTTATGTAATTCCAATTGAAGCTGCAAATATTCTGGAATGTATGCTGTCAGAAACTGTCCTGCTCATCCCTAGTTTCTTGACCACCATATTTTTATTGTTAAAGCTGGATGCTGTGAGGAGACAATAGCAATGGGAGTCTCAGGAGTGGAGTATGAAATTCAGTGAAATCAACATGGTGGACACAAATGGTAATGGCAGTTCTGAGTGAACTCAGGTCTCCTCCATTATGTAGCTCAATAAAAGCCCATATGGACTATTTAAGATCAAAGAATAGCTGCCAACTCTCCTGGAATGTCCAGGAGACCCCCGAAATTTGGGCATTGCCATGAGCTGCCAATCAGATTTTAATTATCTATATTTTATAAAACATACTAGATAAATAGTAGATAGAATCTGATTGGTTGTTTTAAATAACATCTTTGTCAGGATTTAATCTTACTTTAACTGGCACAATATGCAGTTTGGTTTCTTAGTTGTCAGGCAGTAGTTGCGGTGGGAAGAATACATTTTATGATTGGTTACATTATATCTCCTCACTAATATAATGGAAATTGTGATAGAATCACCAAGTTCCTCTCACTTATTTCCAGCTATGGTTAAATAAAGCTCTTACAACCCACAATAACCACTGTTACTTGATTTTACTTGCATTTTCTTTGTGTCTAACTTTTTTAACTGTTAAGACTTTTACACAGTCTTATCATATTCTATTAACCTTAACGATTCCCATCATCTTCTCATCTACAGCATCCTACAAACTGGTCTTTACAAATTAGACAACTTCTAGCCATAAATATTTAAACGTATGTCTTCATCTCTTCCTTCATGGATCTTGCTAATAAATACCACTCAGACACAACCACTTATACTTCATAGCCTCTAAAAAAAAATGTATTTAGGGAGAGAATACAACTGTGTTAATGTCTATCATTGTAAATATACTGTCCAAGATATAAGCAACTCATTATCCTCTGGAAAACACTGAATACTTTAGACTTTAGTAGAAGTCAGGATCTCTAAGAGCAAGTGTAGATACTTCTACATCAAAAAAATTTAAGTAAAACTGAATCCAAAATACAGAGCTCAAAACTTGGTATATATAATGGTCTGGACACTAAGGCCCTGATCCAGAACTATGCCCACCGTACTAGCTACGGCGGGCGTAAGCGTAAGATTGGCTAAAAAGCCAATCTGCGCATGCGCCGGGCAGATGTTGCCCGGCGTAGCTACGGAAACGCCCGATCTCAGATCGGGCGTCCGTAGCTTCAGCGTAGTAACGCTGGAGGGGGCGTCCCCCAGCGTTACTACGCTGAGGTTAGTGCAGGGAGGCGGGGAGAGGGAGGCTAATTAGGCCGGGAGGGTGCCGTTATCTTACTAACGCCGCTGTCCCAGCATATTTACACTCCCTTACGCCGGCGTAAGGGAGTGTAAATACACTCCAACAAGGGGGAGTGTCGGGGCAGAGCAGCGATGTTACGCTGAGCGTTAAAACTAAGATACCAATGAAGGGATTCTATTGGCATATTTAGCTTCCATTTAAAGATATAAAACACATGGTGAAACCGCCATTTTGTAAAAAAAGGACAATGATTCCCACCTACTTGTGGACACCTGACCAGATGTGTGACCACTTCCTGTCCAGATTGAGAACAACAATAGCTTGCATTAGGCTCACTTACTCCTTTTCTATCTTGCTCTCTGTGGGCCATATTTACAACTAAGGACATACAGGAACTCTGTGCGTATTTTCAAGAACGGATATACTATGAATGCTCAGAATTCAAAAATATGCATTGAAACCATAACACAGGTTTCTAGTGTACAGTATGGGCATTCCCCTAGAGTTTGGACTGCTTCACTTGTAAGAGTGTGAAAACTATCATACGCACAGAAAAAGGTAGCCCTCTACCACTCTTAAGTTGATTTACATATGGTTCTTTGCTAACCATTGTGTCTTTTCTTTATGCTTTTAATATGTTAAGAAATTTTCCATTATAGAAAACATTTTTGTTTACAATATATTATTATTAATGTATTTAAAAATGTAAATAAAAGTTATTATAATTAAATTAAAAACTAACATAAATAGTTAGATTTACTGGGCCGGATCCAGACCCCCGCACATTTTACATAAGTGCGGGGTTCTGGAAGAGAGAGGGAAGTGAACTCCCCCTGTCACTCCCCTCGTTCACAACAAGTGTAAACTCTATGGGGTGCGCATAAAAATCCACCCAAAAATTTCCGGAATTAGCTTCGCACCGCAAATAACACGATGTGCGAAGCTAATGGAATCAGGTTCTAAGGGTTAATGTGACAAGTTTAAATTTGTAAAAAATAGTAATATAATAGATTGTGTTTTAATACAAATATGTTTTGTGTTGTTAATCAACAAGTGTCTTTAGTTGTGGATAAGTGCTAATGGCTACCGCATGATTCACATTAAGGAAAAAGATCTGCACTTAAATCTACGCACATATGGCTGGATCCAGACTTAAGTAAGTGCTTGAAATTAGTTACTCTTCGGTTAAACCATGTTGATTTCTGGGGAGTCATATTTCATGTGTTGCAATCAGTATTAGAGTTGAGAGGTGATGTTTCCTATCCCAAGTCTAAATAATGGTGTGATAGTAAAGCTGGTCAGTATCTGTGTGCAGTAAGCAATTCAAAGATATATTCCTGCATGCAAAGAATACAATTAACTTGACTCCCCCTGCAATCAACATGTTTTAGCCAAGGAGTAACTAATTTCAAGCACTTACTTAGGTCTGGATCCAGCCCATAGAGAACCTCCTAACTTAGCAGTCCCGAGACTCAGGGTGTTATTAATTGGATTCTTTATTATCTCTGAATCACTGTTGGATCTCGTCCATGCATATAGTTGGTACGTTCGCCAATTAACTCTTAAGTGTGAATCAGTTTTGTACTAATAGTTTGGTAAAGATAATATAATGGTATTTTTGGCTTTGTGATATTGATTGAAATGTTAGTACAATGGATTTCATTGGGTTTTTCATATCTGGGCCTAAAGATTGCATATTGCAGGGATTGTACTTTGCTATTGAAATTGGGTTTTGTAGATTTTATGTGATAGTGGGCCTGATCCAGACCTACACCGGATGCGTAAGATCGGCAGTTTTGCTGATCTGCACATGCGCCGGGCAGATGTTGCCCGGCATAATAATTGAGTTCTGTGTGTAGGATCTGGCGTCTGTAACTACAGCGTAGTTACAAAGGAAGGGGCGGACAGCTCCGTAATTACGCTGTAGTTACGGAAGGTAGGTGGGGGGAGGGAGGGAAATTAGCTTGGAGGGGCAGGGTTAGAGCCATATGGCTCCTGTCCTGGCATAAGTACACTCGGTTACACCGGCTGAAGTTAGGGTAGCCTTCAGCCGGCATAACCGAGTGTAATTACGCCGGGACAGAGGGAGTGTTAGGGGGAGTGCATAGTAGCTACGCTGGCCGTAAATACGCAAAATGGCAAAGCGTAGCTTAGGATCAGGCCCAATATGCTGTTGTAAATGGAATATGTGGTATAATCTGTTTGAGTTAGAAGCAGTTGCTATGTAATGGTTTTGTGCTAGAACAAAGAAATAGGAATGTGTTGAAATTGTGCAGTGAGGATGAGGTTACTGAGGAATTGTGCATTTGTGGAGTTTGCTAAATTAGTTTAATATAGTTTTGTAATGAATGTTATGTTAGAGAATGGAATCTGTTATCTGTGTTAGCATACACAAAAAGCAATTTACTCAGATCAATTTATAGGTTAATGAAAACAGGTGCATGAAAGGCCGGGGGGTAATCTGCTAGCAACAGAAACAAGGGAAAGAATATGCCCCAGCAACACTGCCATTACCCAGTAACAAACTATACCATTCTATCAGTTAAATAAAACACAGAAATGTCCTTTACACATATTTGCACAAATATATGATAAGCCACCAGCCACCGTTAAGGCCTTTCTGCTCATGGTGATGCTAACTATAACAATGAGAGTCCCAATGTTGGGTCATATATATATGTTTTTAAATTGAGAGTTAACTTACCTCAGGAGGCACCCTTTAAAGCCCCCAAAATTGCTGCTGTGGAACAACACCCTCTCTCAGCTCCTGCTCCCATTTATACTGTGTTTGTATAAGTGAACTGTTTTCTAAAGTCTGATTACAAAATGGCTGACTCCATGTGCTAGTATAGTAGTTATGTGTTGTAATAATAACAACACCTTGCTAGGTGTTAACGCTGTTGATTAGAGTACTTAACAAGATGGCTGGTGTTATAGTCTGTTATTTTTATATTAGAGGGAGGGCATGGAGAAGGAATCTCCATTCGTATTTTCCTACTTAAGAAGGAAAATACAAACAGTTACTGAAGAAAACCCTATAGCACTCTTATGTTCCATAAGGGTTCTAAAAACAGGAGCGTGTTGTGGGTTCCATGGGCCTGATCCAGACCTACGGCCACAAGCGATCGTACGCCGATCGTGAGCGTAAAAACAGGCAAAAAAACGCACTGCGCATGTGCAGTATGACAACTTCCGGTCGTACGAAGGACATGAGCGTACAGCGAGCGTATTTTCAGCGTATTTTTCGCCCAAGGGGCGTGCGTTTTGTACGACGATAGTCTGGACGCTCGAGTTACTACACAGAGGCGGGGGGAGCCATTTAAATTGTATAGTATGGGCGTGCTAAACCCCGTACGACCAGCGTATCGGTACGAAAATTCGCACGGACGCTTGAAAAACTTAGGGTAGGGTTTAGCCGCCGTAAGTAGGTACAATCAATGGGAGTGTCATGGGCGTGAAAGTTTATACGCCCGGGCGATCATACACTACGCTCGCGGGCGCTCGCGGTCGTAGGTCTGGATCAGGCCCCATTTCTTTATTTCGGTAATGTGGGCTTAGCTGTCTGGTACGTGAGTGGGGCCACTGCCGTTTGCCATTTATGGTGTCTGGGTGAATTTTAACCTTCTCTCTCCTGATATCTCATAGTGAGACAAATATGCAAAATAATCATTTAGGACCATATTCACAGATTAGAATGAGTTAGGTACAGCAGCATCATATATTCATGTATCAAATGTGTCACTTAACTGCACTTTTATAACAAGAAAGAGATATGTTTTGGATGATAATGCTCGAATTTGTACTCATTTTATTACACAACTGAGTTATTAAAACTGTCATAAAAAGTCAGGGTATAAGTAAGTAATTTTAAAAAAAGAAAAAGCTGAGAATTTGACAATAGTAACATTAGGCAACAAATCATCTTTTTCTTTTTAAGAAGCTTAAGTAAAAATGCTCCATTATCTCTTTGATAATGTACATAAATGTTACTTAAAATGTTACTATTTTTATATCATTATTCTTTTTTCCCTATTTTAAAGGACTGCCAGACTGCCACCATGGGTAAAAGACTAGGAAGAAGAACTATCAATCCACCACATTTATCCATGGTATTATATCCATTACAAGCTGTAAGGAAACAAGATCCTGAAACGGTGGCATTTTTAATACATCATGATAATGAGCAGCTATCAAGTAGTTAAATTCCTTACTGAAAACAATAGACTGTGCACTCAGCTCCCACACCAATAATTACATGTCAATATGCCTGATGCATAAGCAAAATGATGAATTAGCCTAAAAGCCATTAGAAGGGTTGTTCCTAAAAAAGACATTTCACCTTATATTACATGCAGTGCAGTTCAAGCAATCTCATGACAATGTTATTATGGCAGCTACAGTAGTGCATAGCTGGATGAGAATATTCTACCTCTATCTGACTGTCATCTTCCTCATCAGGCGATATCCAGATATCTACAAGTATAAATATTAAGAGATATTGTTATACTTCATCTTCACAATACTGATGCTTATTGGCTGTTTATTGCTTTATTGTTTAGTGCTATGTATAATGTATATATGATGCTGTTATGTTGTGTTTGGTATTGGGATGTGTAGTCTTATTGTATGCTTTCTGTAGGAGATGTGGACCCTTTCTGGGTATATTATTTCATCATCATCGTCATCATCATAATGGACTGGCTCCAGAATTCAGACAAAGGGATTATTTCCTTACAGTCTGACTGTATTGCAACAAGGGGCCAGGGTTGCCCTCACAAATGGGTGTGGTTTAGTATTATCGTATACAGAATAGGCCGATCCAGACTTCCAAAATGCTGCCATTTTAAATGAGTTGAAAATTTTAAGATAGACAGCGGGGTCTGAAATCTGTACAACTGAGGGGAGTGGTTAGTGAAGCACTGGTATGGTAGATTAGATACAGCAGTACAGATCTGAAAGCAGATCCGGATCATAATGTGTTAGAATATGTGAATGCAGCAAATTGAGATCTTTGGATCTGGTTCAATATGATGATAATGCAAATGTTAAACATTGTAACCTTGATCACAGGAAGCAAATGTCTTATGGGTGCTATGGTTAACAGCACATTTTTGCTTTGTCACACACACACCCACACAAGCATCATTATAAATACCCATGTTGGACTGGATCCATAGGTATCAGAACAAGAGGGGGGGGCGATGGGGCACCCTCCTTGGAATAGCAGGGAGCACCCTGCATGTCTGTATGTAGACAGACTTATAAGTAATCTGTCAGCCAGAGACTGTAAAGTTTATGGCCGGCAGATTCCTGACAAGTCTGTATAACATTCAGTTATACAGATACAGATTTGCAGTATGCCCGTGCGTCCCCCTCCTCCTCCTCCCTCTGAGTTTTTACTGAAGCGTGATTTGAAGTCACATGTCTGTATCACATCAGTTATCAAAGAGAACTGGAGACAGCCAGCATGCCGTGGAGGATCAATGAGGAGGACAGAGGAGGTAAGAAAGTGTTTTTTTCTTTCATAGCCCAGTCTATGACCATTGTATTTTACAAGAGGATTACTAAATATAACATTTGCAAATGGGGATAGCAGCTATTAGGTGGATGAAAAGGGAAGTATATGGGGAGACCACTGGAATTCCTATAAAAATGACATCTTCAGAGGGCGTTCTTTAATGTGTCGGTGTGGAGCAAGAAACTCCACTCCAACGTTTTTTAAATAGAATGAACAGCTGGCCTGCATTTATAAGTTAAGCCTGGCGATCTGGGGTGTAGCGTGTAGAGACAGTCAAGGAAACACTAGTTTTCCACAGCAATCACATGAAAACAGGTGTTATCGCATAAAAATCTACTAATGATTACTAAAGATATACGTTTAGTAAATAGAGCTGATAATTACTGGAATCAAACAATAATTAAGATGAATAATTAATTAATTAATTATTAAGCTCTTACAATCCTAAACTATATATTGAACAAATAGTGGTTATCATTTTATTTGTTTTTTGTTTTTTTTAATAAAGGAAAACCAGCATATGAGCATATGGTGCCAAAGTTAATGACAGAGTATGAGGTTTTTTTTTGTTTGGATATATTTTCTTCATTTCAATAATCCTGTTTTCTCTTCACCTCTCATGAACCTAACCATATGTTACAATGTTATCTGTAAGGTGCTGTTTCTAGATGATGACTTCAATAGCCCTCTGTTAAGGGCTGAAGACATTGGAAACTAATATGATGGAATTTCAGTGATCAAATCTGACCTAGAAGATCATGCAATCCAATCTGCCAAATTGATCAGGCTGCACTCTGCCAACTCAGCCTGGCTGGAGTACAACACACACACACATAGACACACACACACACACACACACACACACACACACACACCTCTGCTGCACTGCTGAACGGAAACTGGAATGTTGTGGCTTGGATAGCATCAAATGTTTCTTACAATATAATTGCAATACATAGGCCTACGTGAGTCCACATAATTATATTTATACTGAGACATAAATCCAGGTGTAACATTTCTCTGCCCTGTGCTTAGTAAAAGAACAGCAGGGGAAATGCACAGATTCTGGAAATACATTCAATACTGAGTGAGGAAGAAGGAAGAAAAATATAAGGCTTTTCTAACTAGCCATTTCTTTAGCTCAGCAGCAGTGCTCAAGGTTGGGAAGTTATTGACATATTCTGCTGTGAAATGTAGAAACGGCAGTGCTGTTGTGTGAACTCGTTATAACATTATTATGCTTGGTGTGGAATAGAAAATTAATTGCCTGTCCACGTATTGTAATATATCATTTTCTGTGAAGAGAGATCTAACACAATCTACGGCACAGAAGTGGAGATAAATGACATTGTATTTTCTGTCATTAAAATAATTTGCCATTTCTGTGTTTCTGTAAAGAATACCATTTTAATTGTCCATGTATGGGAAACAAAACAGCAAAATGTGTATGTATGTATGTATGTATGTATGTGTGTATGTATGTGTGAGTGACCATTTTGATTTTAATTAAGGATTTAATCGTAATGATATAGGGTCATTAATTTCTGCATTTAACACATGAGCAATTGCATTTAGATTCTGTACTGCAGCTCTGAGTCTGCAATTTTAATTACTTGCCACACGGCCCAAGCCCTCCCTGTTTCTCTAAGTAATCTGCAAAATGGGTCAAAAGCTTTATTAGAATCCAAACAGAAAGGAAAAACAAATACACAAAGCACACAATATGTATGTATGCACACAATCATCTACAGAGGCAGAGGCGGAACTACCATTGGTGCAACAATTGGTGCAACAATGCTGATACAAGGGCCCACAGCCGACATCATCGCACCACGGAAGCTGCCCACCGGATTACCTGAGATAGAGTGTGAGTCCATGTAGCGAATGGCCCTATTTAGAAAGGGCTGTTCGCCTCCAGCCAGTTCCGAACTCGATGAGTTTCCCCTAACTTGCTCCCTAACCCAACCCTAAGTCTCACCCCCAACAACCTAACCCTAAGTCCTCCCCACAGCCTAACCCTATGTCCCTCCCGTTGTCTAACCCTAAGTACCCCCCGCAGCCTAACCCTAAGTCCCCAGCGGCGGCGCTTTTGAAAGTGAATGGGTGAGTATGCAAATCGCATACTCACCCATTCATTAAAAGAAATTCTCAGAGGGCTCGCATTCGAAATAGGGACAGCCGAAAAACTGTTTTCAGCTGTCCCTAATTCGCAATGCGAGCCTTCGCAGCGGGGACTCGCAACGCCTGAGATATCATCAGGGCCAAAGCATATTTATTGCACCTGGCCTCACAATGCGTTAGTTCCTATGCATAGAGGGTAGTCCATATTTACACTATGTAACTCATCCAGGGCTGCACATCTATTTTTTTAGGTGGAAAGGAAGCGGAATTACGCACTGCGCATGTGCAGAACAGGAGAGAACAAAGAAAGTCAAACTCAAGGCTACCCATCTTCCTGTATCTGCATCCATGTGCTCTGCGCTGTCCCACGATATTTAAATAAGAGAGTGGGTGTTTTAGTGCTTCTACTATTAAGCCAGATTCTCTGCGCTTCCTCCACAATCTTGCACCATCTCCAAGGATGTGTAAGACGCAGAACATTTTCTATAACTTATACACATTACCATCTCTGAAAAACCCGGTATTTTGTACCCGGGTTTTTCCTGGCAGCATTGCCGTGTCATTTTCAAAACCGCGTTATAAGTCCAGCCAAAAACCCGGGAATTTCCCGGGTCTGTCCTTTTCACATTACCAACAAATAACCCGGGTCTGCCTTGAAAGTAAAGTGTCAATCATTCCAGATAGTGCCTCTGATTGGCTTAAAAAAGTGACCTCATTTAAAGGGGACGTTACTGTTGCACATGCAGATGATGTCAGCATTCAGTGGCCATTTTATTTCCACTGTCCTTGATGATGGCTGACGAGCTAGTGCTCTGTAACCCTGACATCATGGTTTTGTGGTGCGTTTTGCTGTTTTCAACAGCAAATGAAAG
>WWET01000267.1:621470-641306 GCA_011038615.1 Limnodynastes dumerilii | reverse complement strand
GAGATAGGTACCAGTGCCAGTAGTTAGGAGAGTATAAATTCAACTTTGTTGGTTATATATATTCTTTTCCATGTATGAGGAGAGGTACCTAACATATCATAGATGAACTATGAATAGGGAAACCAGTCCAGATCGTCTAGATGGATATGGGGATAATTGTAATCCCAATCCTGTGGAGGTGAATAGTGTTATGTTACCTGATGCTACGGGACGGAAATAGTGATATCCACTTGACACAGCGCTGGAAATCCCAGGTGCCGCTACAATGTGGGTGGCCACCCCTCCAATTCAGAAAATCAGTGACCGATCTCTCCTTAGTCCATCTCAATAAATTCCAGATATAAATGCTTGTCAATAAGGGATTTGAATCAGCAAAGCATAGGAGCCTGACAAAGTGCACAAACTGACGCGTTTCGTCTGTACCAGCAGACTTTTTTTAAAGCAGCATGTGTGATATTTTATAAAATTTTGAACATAAGTTTGCCATTCATTGTTTGTTTATTTCATCTAAACCAACCATCCATTTTTATAGACATTAATAGCGCTATAATTTTTCTTATTGTTTAACAAATGTCAAACAGAAATTTAGAAAGGTTATAGGCTCAATTTCTCTATCGGAGATTCTTTAAGCTTTTCAGAAGCAGAGGCAGAGGCCTCTTATTTGATGTGGACCCACTGGGCAATCAGATCTCTTTCACGATTTCAGAACTGTACTGGATTACCCTATCAAACTATTATAGAGACAAGATGATCCCAAGAGGATTCAGGATTAAAAACCTGTCTACAACTGGCCGTTTTAAGCCCGAATTCTGTAAATTGGTTGCTGTTTCACATAAAGCCTGTTTCACTCTAATGCTTTTAGAGGAGGAATCCACTGACTACATGATCCGATTGACTTCTTTGTAATTATGCACAAGACCACACTAGAATCAAATCATTCACAGAATTGGATCACTAAACTTGATCAACAAATCAACAGATATACTTTAGAACTGACTAAATGTAAATGTAACAAAAAGATCAAAGTACAGAAAGATTATTTGGATATTAAAGTCTACCTGTGGTTTCTGGGAGATTGAAAACAGACAAACAAGAAAGTAGACTTTTTAGACAGCATGAACAATCCTATCGAGCAACAATAGATATCTTCAGTCACCCATGTAAGTCCGAGAGTGATCAAGGAATTCTTTCTACATCCCAACAGGGTTTTTGGGACAAAGATGTCATGGGACAAATAGCAAAACCACCAAATCTTCCAAAATCAGATCAACAAGATGAAGAATGCTCAGATCCAGAAAGATCTAATTTACAAGCAGTAATCCAGAACAGTAATAACTTACAAGAAACAAGTATTCTTTCATTCATTCCCTCCAAAAGCTTTAATGAATTCCAATGGAAAAAGCAACTCTGTGCATGGGGACTGCTGGATCAGGATCAGTCATCTCAAAATAAAAGAGTATTTTGATTTATACCCTGAACCAGTACAGCAGACTAGTGAGTCTTATCAGCAATTTAACCCAAATCAAACATCGACTCCACTCTGAACAATTCTTCTCTGTAAAGTTTTCTATGGTTTCTCAAAAAAATGTAGCCAAACAACTACCACATATCAAAAGCAGATTCCAACTCCTAATCAAAACCAGGCCCTGCAGGATTTACAGAATGATATAAATTAATAGTAATTCACCCAGCAAATAAAGGTGGTGAATTTGTGGGCCAGAACATATCAGACTTCTGCTAGTTGTGATCCCAATATATACACCCAAAATTCATAAAAATCTGACAGAGCAGCTGACAGAGAAATCATATCTGCAAGAAATTCTCTCTTTTAACCTATTTCAAAATCTTAGATTTCTTTTTTACAACCACTGCTACAACAGTTTCCCACCTTCCTGAATGATACTACACAAATTACAGTCTCTAAACAGTTTACCAGATAGCATCCTTCTCTGTAGCAACCAATATCACAAGCATTTATACAAGCATACCACATGCAGCTGAGATCCAAGCCACCAGAAAAATGATTGAATAAAGACTCTTCTACCAAGAACCCCCAGTGAATCTGATTATACAATTTTTAATCGTAATTAGTACTCTTAATTTGACTTAAACATCTATCTATAAAAACAAGTAGTGGCAATGGGCTCTAATGTGGCCTCTATGTAAGACAATGCCTTCATGTTCATAACTGAGGACCACAACTTCACACCCTGTGGAGTCTACATAGAAAATATCCCCCTGTATTTTAAATATAGTGATATCATCTTTCTGTTGTTGTCTGGCTCGGGCTCCAAAGATTATGTTATCTCCACTATGGAAAATAGCAATACATTGGACCCTAACATAAAATTTACATTTGCAGTAGACTCAGAGACCACACATTTTCTGGATGTTTTAATAACCAAAAGATTCAATCAGTTGGAAACTTCCATATAGACCGACCGATAGAAACACCCTGCTGCTTGGTCCCAATTTATAGGAATAAAAAGAAAGCATAGCAACAATTATACTGTGATTATATGATTAACAGAAATTAAATTAAATTGAAATAAACAAATGCAAATAATGATGCCGGAATTTTAACAGTTGCGGTGCTTCTGCTTCAAGATCTTCCAACTCGCTCTATTGGGAGCATCCAGCTGCAGAGAATCACAAATACCTGTTACCACAAAAACCTATTGACACCTGGAACACTTAGCCCCTGTCCTAGTAGGCTAGCAATGATTCAGGATACAGTGTATGATAGTGATCCAGTCAGAGGCAGCACGGAGACACAGATTAGTAGGCCCCTAAGTCAGGGTTGCCAAACTTCCTGGAATATCAAGGAGACTAATTAAATTTTGCCATTTCTCCCGGGAACCCCGGGACAGCCGACAAATCTCCCACAAAGGGCTTGAGGTCCAGATTTTGTGCAAATCACGGCCTCAAGTCCTGTCCCCTGTCTGACTGTCTGCCTTGAAGCTAGTGTTACTAAAGAATAGGCGGGGCGTCATCAAGCTCCAACTCATTCCGCAGTAACACTATGAATAGTAGCAATGATGGGCAGGGCTTCACGGCATGATTTGCATAAATCACATAATTAAGCCACACCCCACATCTCTTTCTCCCAGAGGGAAGTAATCCTGCCCTAAGTCGGAATACTGAAGAAATGGTGGAATAAAGCAGAAACTCTGAGACATATTATTTGACATTTGTTTATTAATTCCTGAAATGAATTAACTAATTTTTAGAAAATAGGGAATTTTAGAGTTAGCTGCGCTAAACACTGCTGCCAAAAACAAAAGGACTGATGAGGGTCCTACACCCTCACAAATTGAAAATATTAGGAAAAATAGACCTTTTGAATAGCGCTGTGTGTAGGAAAATAACTAAGTGAAAAAATTAAAAAACAACAGGTGTGCATAAAGTAACCATGAAAAACATGAAAGTCCAGAGCCACTTCTTAGAAGTCCACAGAGGTCCTCATAAAAAAGAGATAAAAAGAAGAAATGTGCAAATTAAATAACACAATTTAGTTAAACAATAATAAAACAAATTGGAGGTTAAGAAACTCTCCTAACGAGTGCTAATAACAGCAGGGAAAGAGGCGACCCCCTCGAAACGCGTCAGGGTGATCAGACGAGTCCACAGCGCAAGGAGTGATCCGACAGCTTCTTTCCAGTCCCCCTCTGAAGTTTCTATCAAGGACGGTTCCCGGGTTATACGTCCATCAGTGGGAGCCTGATGCAGTCTACCATCTACAGCCGCCGGGTACGGACTTCTTGCTGCTATTAGAACTCGTTAGGAGTGTTTTTAAACCTCCTATTTGTTTTATTATTGTTTAAATAAATTGTGCTATTTAATTTGCACATTTCTTCTTTTTATCTCTTTTTTATGAGGACCTCTGTGGACTTCTAAGAAGTGGCTCTGGACTTTAATGTTTTTCATGGTTACTTTATGCACACCTGTTGTTTTTTTATTTTTTCACTTAGTTATTTTCCTTCACACAGCGCTATTCAAAAGGTCTATTTTTCCTATTTTTCCTATCATTTTTAGAAAAGTTAGCAAATTTGAAATTTTAACATTGGACACCCACAATATTAGGATTAGTGAATGAGCAACAATTTAGATAAACATAAACATGCATCATTTCAACAGCTTACAACAAAAATTCTACAGAGCAATATAATGACATAATATAAGGAAAAGAAACAAGACATATATATATAAGCATTGATTTTGAAGCATACAATTTTAGTCCTATTTCTGGGCTTTCGATGTTATCGTTTTCAGAATATGTATTTCTGCAGGATATTTAATTACTTTGTGTTTGCCTTTATGTAACACAATAAACTAATGCATTTCATGACAGAGGATTTATCCCTTTAGACTTCAAGCTACAATCTCATAAAATAACCAAATACCAAAAAACATTATGACAATCACAGATGTTTCAAAGTATGTCAGTGGCTTTGTTTGATGTTATATAAGCATTTGTCCTTGTGCAGTTAGTGGAAACCGTATTCTAACCTTCTTTCAGATGGGCATAAAAACATATGTTCAACTAATTGTTGTATTGATGTATTGTGCCTATTTTTATATCACTGGGTTTTTAATTTAAATAATTTTTGTTTTGTTTTAAAGTGGAGATATAACTTAAAAAAATAATATTTTACATTGATTTCTTTTAAATTATATTGTAATAAATTCCAAATATTTGTTTTATAGATTTCTTCCTATGAATGCTATTTTCTGAGTTCTATGATTCTGGGGAAAAAGAGCTAAATATACCTTGTGTTATTTCATGTGCCTGCCTTTGCATGCACTGAGAATCTAAGCATTACCATAGGTGTCCAGAACTCCTTGGGCCAGATTCAATTAGCTTCGCAGCAGTGTATTTTGCGGTGCAAAGTTAATTCTGCAAAATTTTTGGGAGTGCCTTTTATGCACACCCCATAGAGGTGCGCATAAAAATTCATTTTTCATACCATATATGACGGAAAAAGCACAGCGCGTACTTTTTCCCGTCATCGCGGCTAATTGAATCTGGCCCCTTATGTGAGAGTGGAGTGACATGGGAGTTCACTTCCCTCTCTTGTGCGGTCTTTAAGACCTGAATACACATGGGTCCAAAGTTACAAGCAAATGTTGATACTTCCCAGCCAAGAAATACTGCATATTATTATTATTATTATTACTGTTTATTTATAAGGCGCCACACGGTATTTGCAGTGCCATATAAAGGCAGAGTACAAGTTGAAATTAATAAGAAATACAATACAAGTGCAATGCAAAAATAAAATACAGTACAAAAATAGTAGAACAATATGTATGGAAAATAAAGATGCAGGATATGTGTGTAGGAGCAGATGAATAAGGAAAGAGATAGACAGTGGAGAGAAAAGGAGGGAATTAATGGGTACAAGGTAGAGGGGTGATGACAGGAGGGAGGAGGCCCTGTTCATAAGACCTAACATGATAAGTGAGAGGGGGTTAGCAAACAGGAGACAGAGGGATGAAGATGGGGATGTGGAGGAAGGGAAGGATAGCCTGAAAAAGAGGGTTTTGAGGGAGTTTTTGAAGGATTGTATTGCCTGATAGGTTGTGGTAGGTTATCACAGTGTTTAAAGGCAGCCCGGGAAAAGTCTTGGATGTAGGAGTGAGAGAAAGCTACTGATGACTAGATACCGCATCAGGAACATTAAGACGTGTGTGAGAAATTTAATTAGGTAAGATGTGCTAAATATCTATCTTGTAACCGGAATAAAGCTATTACATATTTGTTTCTGTGCAATCTGCTGATTGGTGCAAGCTAGAAAGGGGCCAGTTCTTTCACAAAAGCCTGAAAAAAAGACCATCTCTTATAAATTGTTTCCTCCATTTAGCCATTTCTATTACACCCTAAGAAAAACCTTGAATTCCTGTACGAGGTGGTGGAGAAATATGTCCTTCGTGTTCAACCAAATGAATTCTACAAATGGGATGTCTCTTTTATTAAACATAACACATGCCAGATGCCACAGGTATTATCCTGGGATAGAGACCAATAATCCCAAGTGATTGATGAAAAGGAGTATATTGCTGGGTGATAATGTCCACTGATATAATTATATATGTTATATATTATATAAATTTGTGTGTGCATTCGTTTTATACTAATAAAATTTGTAACATTTTTAGAAAAAATATATATTATTATATAAAATGTTTAATAAATAAATGCATTTTATTTTACAATTAATTGGTATAGTTTGGGGGGTGTCTCCTGAGGTGTGTTACCGCTTAATAAGAAAAAAAACATAAAAAACATTTTCTTTCCTTTGTCTCTGGTAAAGCAGACTACCCCTGCCTTTCATGCACCTTTTTGCATTAACCTATAAATTAATTGAGTAACCACCATTTTGTGTATTCCATTATTAGGATTACCAGTTCTTGAAAAGGATTGGCACATAATTGTATGCAAGACCACTAATTTTAATATCAATTTTATAAACACCCATTATTACATTCTAAAGTTCCAAAACAACAATTTACACGCCAACTACTGAGAATTGATAAAAAATTTCTTTTAACAAATGACCTTTAATTATAATTTTATTTATCAGTTAATTGTTTTTTAATTGTTAACTGGTGACATCAATGTCTTCGACATGATTTCAAAAAGAACAACAGCAATGAAAATGCATTTATATATTTTTTTGATAACTAAACAATAAAGAGAGAAGGTATCAGTTTCCATTATATCTGAAAAGGCCTTTGTTTATTTCTGTTCATGTTTTTTTTATCTCCTTGCATTAGAACTGTGATATGACTCCTTCGAGACTTTGCCTTAATCAGTTTTTGCTTTTATTTGCTTTGTATTTTTTCTTGCTAATTAAGGAGTTGCATTTTATTGGCTCTTGTTTAGAAATACAATTTACATGATGAGGAATGAAAGCATATTAGAAATCAAAACAAATTAAATTGAAATATATTTTATAAGGTCAAGTTGAAAATGCAAATAAATTAAGTAAAGCATGATATAAGATCACAAAAAAAAAATATAATATATAATAATAGAATAAAAATATTACATTCTTCATTATACAATAGTTTAACTCTTTATAATTTATCTTTATAATGTAATGTTTTGTTTTTTTACTTTTAATGGTATTTTAGCATCTTGAATTAGTATATGTTTTTTATTTTTCAATTATGAAAAAGGACAGTATTACCCATAATACTGTATTTCAATGTATTATGGGGCCTTTATCTTCATAGTACACAAATGTGTATAATTATTTAGTTGTGTCTGTGTGGGCTATTAAAAGTAAATTTTTAAATATACTATAGCTTTTTTAACCACTCCTAGTTTAGAAGGCAGATGGGTACCAAAAAGTGGATACCATAGACTCGTCTCTGGTCTTAGCAGATGGCCATATGTCCACTGACAAATTAATGATGCTTGTATTCAAAAAAGAGTATAAACTGTGATATTTGTGCCTGGCCCCTCACCAGGTACTCTTTAACATGATAAATGAAATACAGCTTATGGTATGCATCACTTCCCCAGTCAGAGCAAATAATACAATGTGGAGGCTCTCTGTATTTAATATGACAGGGCTAGGAAGGTAGAGGTAGATTAGGTTGGTTACATGTCATTTAAATAATGAGCAGTTGTTCAGCTTTCCATGAAGTTTGTAATATCCATTCCTTTTAAACAGGGCAAAAACATAAAAAAAATCCCATAACCAAAAAAACCCATAAGACTGCAAGAGCATACAATTATGTTAAAGGCCTCGTTTGTCTAGAACAATGGAACAAATTGCAGGATATATAGAAATACAAGGGAAAGCCATAAAATAAACAAGGCAATTATGATTTTAAAGATGCCAAACAAGATTTAACATATTTTCAGACATCAGAAGTAATGATATCACTAATGATTTCTATAATGTTAATGCATGCTTTTAATTACCATAAAGATCACTGCCAAAATAAATAAAATATTGTGTTTGTGCTCAAAAGAGATAATTTAAGAACATGGAAAATTGACTTTTACTTATATTATAAATGATTACAAAGATGGAAACATGTAAAGTGTTTAATTCTAAAACAATAACATTCGATTCACTTTCAATTTGGACACTATGACCAATATAGACATACTTTCAGGAATGTTAAATAAAAAGGCTTTATTATTATTACTACATGGTGGCATCTTATTTACTGTATTGGAGCCAGTATGAGTTTAGGGGCCAGATTTACTAAACTGCAGGAAATGAAAAATGGAGATGTTGCCCATAGCAGCCAACTAGATTCTAGCTGACATTTTCTGGTATGTAACAGCGAAGTGAGAGCTTGAATCTGATTGGTTGCTATGGGCAACATCTTCACTTTTAGTTTCCAGCAGCTTAGTAAATTTAACACTATATGTTTGATGTTAATTTTCTGAATACTTAAACATAATGTGTCCATTTCCTGAGGGTTTATGGCAGTCCTGTCCAACCTGTGGCCCAACAGGTGTTGTGAAACTACGACTCCCAGCATGCTTTAACTGCATAGGTATAGCTGATACCTGACAAAACATGCTGGGAGTCATAATTTCACAACACCCAAATTTCTTGTTTGTTCTCCAAGTTCTCCATGTACTATCATGTACTTTCTTATAATCTAAGGTAGATGTAAGAAAATGTTAAAGACCATTTGTAAGATAAAGGACACAACTTGGTCTCTTTTTGAGACACACTGACAAATGCATACAAAAGTATGTGCTGAAGAATTAAGGTAGTGTAAGTAATAAATGTTTTTCTAAAAATCTAACTTTCAGAAGTGTATATCTTAATTACATTGAAACCGATTATATGCAGAACCTATTAGTTAGATCAGCATAAAACCAGACACTTACAAGGGCTGAGAGTGGTCATCTGTCAACCAGAAGATGATCTAATCACAGACCCTGAAAAAGAATTGATCTTGCATAATGTCACACACACAACTAACATACAAGGTCAATTATACCATCAATATCAATGCATAGATACATATTTTTTAAGCTAAATACGAATAGCAAAATTGGAATATCTAAGTTATGTTGAATAGAGTCTCTTGATCAGTAATAAGAATAGTAAGAATTCATCTTTAGCTAGAGTGTAATTTTCTTAAGATAATTGGGGTAGATCCAGAACTACGTGTGCCGTACGTTTTTTTGTACACGTAAGTTCGCTACACTCCCCTCAGCACACCCCTTGAACGTACGTAATTTGATAAAGATACGCTTCCCAAACCCTACCTTAACTTTTTTTAACGTAACAGCGTACGTCCGCTAACGGACGTATAGATTACGTGAACGTACGCCGCTTAGCATGTTTGTTACTGGTTAATGGCAGTGTTGCTGGGGCATTTATTTTTCTTTGTTTCTTTTAAAAGCAGATTATCCTTGCCTTTCATGCATCTGTTTGCATTAACTTAATAACTGATCTGAGCAACTTCCATTTTGTATATTCTATAAGGATCCCTCTAAACAAGATATAGGGCCTGACCCAGATTTTGAGAAAGGGCAAAACAGGTGCACAAGTAGACTTGGGCAAAACCATGTTGAACTGCAAGGAAGGCAAATTTAAACTGTGAAACAGAATTAACTTAGATGGAGTTTCCCAACTAACATATTAAACCCTTTTCACATCACCACCAAATACCCGGGTTTGTGGCCAATAACCAGGGTTTCGGCAAAAACCCAGGTATTTGGTGGTGATCTGAAAGGTACAGGGTTCCTGGTCCCGGGTTTAATTATCCAGGACTCAGACAAAAAAAAAAGGGTTTTCCCCATGTCTGTAGGTGATGTGAAAGGTGCTGACCTGGGTTTATCAACCTGGGTCTTGCTATGCAACAGTAAGCGAGTCTCTCCCTGGGAGCCACCGTTATGCCCCTTCACAATGTCAGGACAGACCCAGGACCCAAAATTTCCTAGGTCTACCCTGGAGTGTTTTAAGGGACCTACCCAGGTTTTTCAACCATTATACCACTTTTACATCACAACCTCGGCAATATCCCGGGTCTTACAACCTGGGATATTGCCATGTCAAACAGATCATTCCAGGGTTGCAGTCCCTGGAATAATTCCTTTCACATTGCAGGGTTGAACCTTGAAATTCCAAGACCCAGTTCTACCCTGACAGTGTGATGGACGGCACACAGCTCCCGGCAAGAGATTTGTCTGCTTGCCATAGCAATAGTAAACAAATCTCTACAATCAGGTTTTTTCCTGTGTGACCTGGGTTAAAAAACCTGGGTCACATTTTTCACACTGCACCCCTACCTGGGTCAGACACATGAAAAACCCTTCTTTTCTCCCAGGTCTAACTCCGAGGCCATTAGACCCAGGAAGAAGAACATTTTTTATTCTATTGATTATCAAATTCAGTTCACTATTGTTACGAAATTATTAATAATTTTATGTTAATTGTATTTATTAAATATTTTGATACCTAATTAGAGGTCTGTTGATCCACTGCTGCGTGTTTTGCTAAATTGAATATAGAAACCAAAAAGGATGTGCTTTGAATATAATTTACCAAGTTTATTAAAATATCTTCATCATGTATAGAATATGTTATGCACACAAAAAATATAAAAACAGTAAAATAAATTAAACAATCCAGCTGTATTAATAAGAGCAATCTATGGGGGCCCCCTTTTATACAATAGTTGCTTAGTAAATGCCTAGCAATCTGCACAAACCATACTTGTATTAATCTGAACTCATAAATAGGTCAAAAAGATATTGACTTATAACACAGTTTTATATTCCTATTATCGATATAAATATCAGTTCTGTATGTCACACACCAAATGCAATTTGATATATTTCCTTTTGGATATATAGTTGTCATTCGTTCACCCTATTTTCTTATTGGTCAACAAGACCAATTGATGATGTAATTCACATATGATACATTTGTTTCTCAATGTTCTGTTGTAATAGTAATATGCCTCTGGTGCTTAGCTCACAAATGATACATTTAGTTCATAGTATCCTATAAAGTAGCAATATATCTCTGGTGCTCAGTTCCAGCTGTTTCATGCAATGTGATATGGTTTTCAGTTGACACACAGTTCACAATGTCCTGTTAGGGTAATAATGTATCTCTGATGCTCGGCTCACAAGTGACACATTTAGTTTACTATAAAGTGACAATAGGTCTCTGATACTTAGCTTTAACACTCCTGTGCAATGTCCACACACAGCTCTGGCTAAGCGCATCGCACCTCTCCCGCTGCCAGTATGTGTTGTCCAGCTAGATGCAGCGCGTCTCTCCTGTTCCTGCTGCCAGTAAACGCTGTCCCAAGACAACACACGCTGGTTCCACTCACTTGCAGACAACACAGTTTCAGCACATGTGTTTGGGGCCATATAATCTATGTCTAATGTGTTGAATTGTAAATAATTCAGCACTTTGACACATTTCTCCCAGCAGAGTTTACTCAGAAAGAGAAAGTACAAAGTTTTTTGGGGAAGCACTTATTCAAACCTGGCACTGATATCACTATTCTTGGACTTATTTCAATTATAGTCATTCTTTTGCAAAATTGGCCTAAATTTCGGGGCATCAAAATAGGGTCCACGGAGGTAAAGATAAGCTTTTGCTGACGATTTATTGCTCTATCTCTCTGTTCCAGAGCACTCTCTCCCGATTATCCTGAAAAAGCTGGAAGTCTTTGGAACCATTTCGGGGTTTACTGTACACAAAGAAAAATCAACGGTCTTATATTTGTCAGCTGGGGCTCATATCCCAACATGAGGGAACTCAATCCAGTTAAGATGGGCTCAGGGTAAAATTAAATATCTTGGCATTCAATTAACTAAGAACCCAAGCAACTTATATAATGCTAATATTATACCAGCAATTGAGGAGCTGCGGAGGGGACTTGGGGGATGAAACAGTCTCCCTCTCTCATACCTCGTAAGAATAAACTTAATTAAGATGATAGCCTTTCCCCGCCTTTTATATCTTATACAGTCATTGCCTTTCTTTATCACTAAGAAAGTTATCAACCAAATGTATTCAGTATTCCTTACGTTTATACGGGCAGGTAAGAGAGGGTTAAAAAAAATTCCTCCAGCCCAAGACAATATCCCTGATATAGGATTCTATACTCAAGCTGCACATCTTCGATATATAAGGGTCTGGCTTTGTGAGGGAGATAATTATACCAATGTAACTGTAGAAAGGTCTTTACTACAAGGCATAGATTTGGTGGCAATTCTAAACAAGCCTGACCATGAGATCACGCTGAAGACCAGGGACAATCCTCTACTCTGGAACACCAGTGAAGTGTGGCACCTGATTCGTCACATGCATGGATTAAATTTAAATCACACTATACATTTACTCTTTTACACAACCCAGATTTCAGTTTCAGTTCAGTTCAGGGCTTCCTATCCCTTCAATATCTGGAGGTTGGGAGGGATGGCTCTTTTTTGGATCCTTCATCCAGTTGTGTCCTCAGTTTTCAGGAGATCACAGAAAAATGTGAATCTATTTATAATTACCCTATTGCATTTTTACAAACTAGACATTACATCCAGCAGGTAATTGAGCATTTTAAAGATGCTGATTGGTATAATCCCTTTGACA
This sequence comes from Limnodynastes dumerilii, assembly GCA_011038615.1. NCBI lineage: Eukaryota > Metazoa > Chordata > Amphibia > Anura > Limnodynastidae > Limnodynastes > Limnodynastes dumerilii. The sequence goes on along the minus strand of WWET01000267.1, from coordinate 628,710 downwards.
AACTTTTAAAGCAAGTTTTCCCGGCCAAGGGTGCCATGTCTAAACATTACAACTTTTTAAGAGTCAATATTGACTATACCACGCAGGCAAAGGGTCTGGCGCAGTGGTGTTCAGTCTAAAGGCACTTCCGCTTTCGTGCAAATTGATGCCTGCAAGCACGTATGTAGAGATGTTTATTAACACTTTTCATCATGCTTATTTGTCTCCCCTAAGGAGATGTAGAATGGGCTCTTCCCATACTGCTGATTGCCTTAGATGTAATTATCCAAACGTACACACAAACGTATCATTGTTTTTGAGTTTGTACTGTGATCTGTAGTTTCTGGCTATGAATTCGCAGATATGCTGAGGAACACTCCATTCACCCCGAATGGGCCATTCTAGGTATCCTGCCTAAAGATCAGAGAGTTGACAGAGGAGTAAAAAGACTCCTGCTGGCAATCAGTGCTTCAGCCTGTAAAACCATCTTACATATGTGGCTGCACCCCTTGGCCCCTCCTGTTGCTCTCTTCAAGAAAAAAACTCTTCTATATATTGAAAATGGAGTGGCTTGAGACCACTCTTGCAAAGGAGAAACTGGGAGAGCGTTTTTTTTTTATGCCTGGGAGTCCTATATTGTTACTCTACCTAACATAATTAAACAACAGTTGTATAATAGTTTTAAATATACTGATTGGTAACTATATAGGGAACTGATCAATGACCCGCCCATTGTGATTGATCAAAATTAAAATTTGTACTATTAATAGTACTAGAGAACAATACTTAGATTTAGGGTTTGCCGGCCGTATGCAGACTCCTGGACATATAACATATACGTGCGAAGTTTAACGTTTTTGACTACTGCGCATGCGCAGTAAATTTATAACGTAATCTACGTATCTACGTAATCTGCGTATCTTTTCCATACGTAGATTGCGTATATGTATTGTTAAAGACCGCATATACGCAATCTACGTATGGAAAAGATCCGTGTAAAGATAGACAGAGAGGGGAGGTGGAGGCAGTGCATTGGGAGAGGAAGATGAGTCTGGCTGCAGCATTTAGTATAGCGCATAGGAGTTAAATAAAATTTCTAAAAAAAAAATAAGAAGAATTTCAGACAAAAGTGTTTCATGAAGACATGCAGGGGATGAGAACTGAACATTTTATGTGATTATAATTACTACATATGCAGCATTTGTTTTATTTTGTTTAATGGATGTTGTTTACACATAAGACACTTTTGTTAGCACTTATTTCTCACCACACTTAAAACTTCTTCTCGTCATTATCTAATTGGAGGTAGTTGGACTCTACGTAATGGTAAATTAGCAGCAATTCACATACAACGCATCAAATTGCATTCCATTTACACAAAAAATAAAATGTTTATTGTGTTTATAATGTGTTCTCTTACATTGTGACAAGTCTATTTATTTCGTTATATTGCCAATTTTAAGAACATAAATGGAAAGCAGGGGTTATCTTACTATTATGCTTCTATCGATAATAATATAGTTCAAAAGGTACCGTCACTCCATCGAATCAAACAACTGCTCCAGGTGCTCTTCAGAATAGATGATACAAAGTATAAGAGGGGGGTATGAAGTCACTCAGGAGACTTGAAAAAAGTTGCAAAATACCTATCCGGTGAACATTTAATTTACATGAATGAATATATATATATATATTACATTCTTTATTAACTTCTAAAAGTGTATCTCTCTGGAACTTACTTTTTAATTTGAATAAACTCTAGTCATGACCCTATAGTGTTTGTAAGTGATCCTTCCATATCCAATAGCATGTACAAGAAACATGGCATGTATGTAATTTTTTGAAGCTGATTTCCATCAAGTTTCCTTCACAACTTGATACCTATTTGAAAAAAATTTTTTATTATTTTTTAGGTGAAGTAACAGATCAAAGTTGCCAGCTACTCCCATTTCAGATCAAACTCATGTCATACAGTAGGATTTATTTTTTTCCTGGTAATCACTATTTGATATGGTCGACATTTTTTGGTGCTTTTTCATTATTCTATAAACACTTTAAAAAAATATGACGTTCACTAGGCATTGCCTCAATGAATTATTAATAGTATCATTCAGTATATCAAATGCTATGGCCCCATAAGAAAGCAGCAAGTGGAAATAAACTGTCACCTATGAGGACTGCACGTCTTACTTTGACAGGTAGTGAAAACCAGAGAAGGTTAAAGTAAGTCTGAAAAATGCTCCACAGGGATAAGTGAGAGAGATTCACAAGTCAGAAAGAAAATGATAAAATACTGCCAAAAAGTTTACAACTTTAAAAGAAAAAGTGTAACAGAACAGATTCTGTCCGTCTAATGTGTTGTATACATAGGAGGTGAAATGTAGCATGTTACAAATCTTTATCAACAGAATTCATAAAACAAAATTGACAGCGAATGATAAATGATGATGGAAAGATAACAGGCACCTGTTGTGTTACTAATACGCATTTTGGTATCTTTAAAAGTAGCATGCAAGCCCATTGGGTGTTACTCTAATTTGCCTGGAACTTACTTTTGTCTATCAATATAGTTTTACTAATTAAGATATTGTTTTCATAAGCCTTGTTTATATTTTATATTAGCAATATTACAGAAATGATACCACTGTTACTGCCAGTGATGCCACTGTTTTGCCACTACAGATTGTGGGGATTATTGAGGTAATCATTCAGCGCAGACTGCTTCTTCCCAGGCAGTAAGTGTCACGATACTGTCACGATTCCTTTAGTTCCCTGTTCACTGTATATTTGCTTTTGTTTACATTCTGCCTGTCACATGATTTCCTTGGTCCAGCACTTCCTGATTTTCATGCTCTGCTGTAGGCTTTACCTCCCAGGTGCTGCTGATTGCCTTGCCTGATTCCCTCTCCACCTGGCCTATTTAAGTCTCTCTCAGACTTCATTTTACTGTCAGAGCAAAAGCTACATTAGCCTGCTGATCTGTGTCTGTGAGTTCTCTTGTGCTCTGGCTCCCTGATTCCTGTCTGGGTTACTCCTGTCTGGTTCCTAGTTCTCTCCAAATCCTGCTCCAGTGTTCTTGTACCTTAGGTTCCAGCACAGCTCCAGTCATCTCATCCTATCCAGCTTCAGTATCTGCAACTACTACCCCTGCTCTCCTTGGATTTCGCCTCACGGTCTCTGTGTCTGTGCGCTTGTCCAGAGGGCCGCAAACTGCCCCTTGCCTGCAGGATAGTCCATCTCCACCATCAGGGGCTCTGGGGAATACCTGGCTTGGGGTTAGACTCTGTGCCTCTGGTCCGGCGTGGTCTGTTTCCGGACTGGCGCTGAGCTCGGTGAGTGACAGTAAGTAACTACACTCAGACTATGCATTATGTAATACAATGCAATACCTGGCATTCAACATCAGCAGCCTTTCCTCCTTCTCACACAGACAAAGAGTTCAGTTTGACTGCGAAGTATGGCAGCCTTATACATGTCAACTGCATTGCCAATTGCCAGACATGGATTACTTTAACTGTAAGCAGCTTGACCAGACCCAGAGGATGGTCAATGTGGCCACTGATAGAATCATTCTGGAATTCTACAAAAAGGATGGGTATAGACTCTTATATCTTACGCAATCTGTCTGTGTTATACAGGGTCTCAGGAATACAGTTGTGCTTAGTTAAACCTTTTCCAAAAACAGGGAAAATTATGCCATACATTGGGAGAAATTGCATGCATGGCAGGCCCACCTGCTAGGGAAAATTGAATAGGACTTCAGAAAGCATTAAAACCTTGTTTACTTACCAGTTAGCAGCTATCGGCTTTCTGCAGAGGTCATAAAATAGAGCTGACACCACCCATGTAATATATATATTGTGTAAATTGAATGGGTGATGTCAACTCTATTGTCTAATCTCTGCAGAAAGCCAGAAGATGCTAAATGGTACCATAAACAAAGTTTTAATGATTAACTAATGGACTGCAATCTAGCTTCCCTACCACGTCGCAAAATGAGCATCATGGCTGAGAAAGCTTTATCTGAGCCCAGCTGTATCACATCAGTCAATGAGATGTCTGCTTTCACTAGCTTTTCAGAGGGCATGCTAATGAAAGCTGAGCAACAAGGGTTGTGATTGGAGCTCCAAGCACAGTGACAATGGAGAACTAAAGCTGGATCCCCACTGCTTCCTAACTTCCATGTGATCAAATGGAGCCCACTCCCCTCACTCATGTTATGATTACAGGACCCAACCTTACATTTTCTGTGCTTTCCCCATATTGTATGGGGAAAGCGTAAGGGCTTAACCCAATCCTTATGGACAATTAAAATCCCTCTACCCTGCGTACTTGCTGAACACAACACATCCCAATGTCAGAAAGGCTCCAGTGCAAAAGTCTGCATACTGAGGATGCAGATTCATGCGGGAAACCTTATGGCGAAGCACGAAATCCAGGTGTTTTCCTCCCACATCTACTTATCATAGATTTGGTCAAAAGTGACTAATAGGTAAGAGCAGCAGGACATGACGGAAGCTGTTGTAAATGTCATTCCTCTTACGCCTGGATACAAAGAATACACAGAATAATCTTCAGAATATTTGGATCTCTGGATCCAGCCCATTAAGTCTAAGACAGTGCAGACCCAGCTGTTGTAAAGAAAATATTCTGATATACAAAGAGCAAAAAAAATCACAAAATATTCCTGTCCCAACACTGTATAAGAACATATAATTTTATTATCAATTAATAAACTATATAAAGGAGGAGTTACTGAAAAGTGAGACCGAGTGATCTTACATTCTGATTCATTGTTTACAAACTGATTTATGAAAGTCTTTTGACCAGAAATTCACAGTTCACGTTATTTCAACGAGGATTAGATTTGCACAACAGGCGTTACTTCTGGATCATGTTATTGACAAGAGCTACGTATATTATTCTTATGATTAAGGTTTTATGTTTCAACACAATGCCGCTTTTAATTTATGTTTGTTATAATTATTTTAAGTAACAACTCATCAAATGTATCCATGTATTAGTGCAAGCTTAGAATTTAATAGCTTAGGATTGTCAACCAAATATAGAAGAAAAACATTAGGATCATCATTCAGTGCCAGCTGCCTCATGCAGCTTAAGCAATCAAGAAACAAGCACCTTAGGAACATTTAAGCAAAGACCATTAGAGTAGCTCGGGAAATATAATTATACCATATATATTTCACATTTTCACCCTTCTTTATATTATTCATCATTGTATCAGTTCAGTTTTTCTTTCAGGAAGATATTCTGTATATTCTTAACATAAGAATTTTATAGTGAATTAGTGCAGAGCTTAAACTATAATCACTGTGGATTTTATTAAAACCTACATCATCCTTTTTGGAATCTGAGAATTAAAAGGTTTTGTGTAGCCTGTGAGTCACAGTATGCAACAAGTATGGTGCATTGGGATGAGAATACAGCATATGTGGCCGTATGCAGAATACTGGACATATAACATATACGTCTGGTGTTTAGCGTTTTTTCCTACTGCGCATGCGTAGTACATTTTTTACGTTATCTACGTATGTTTTCCTTACGTAGATTGCTTAAATGCGGTCTGAAAGCATTGAATGAGGTAGATGAAATCATATATTTGTAAATGTGATTATCTGATATTTCTGCATTATATTTTACAGATTGGCAAGTTTGCTACTGGTTAATCAGGGTCAGATTAACATTGGGGCTACATTCCCAGGCCTCCATCTGAAAATAGGCCCCCACACACTGCAGATCTCCAGGCCTCCCTTTGTACTGCATAAGGAACTGACATCCTCCTCCAAAGCATACTATATCAGTGGCAAACGCAGGATTTTGAAAGGGGGGTTTCCAATATGTGTAATACATGTGGGATATATTAGCATACCTCCCAACATTTTGGAGCCCGAAAACAGGACAAATTAGCTCTGCCCTGTTCAAGCTCTGCTCCCAACCCTCCCCCACTGTCAGACCACACGGTGCAAAAATTATCCCTAGCCTGTGAGCGTGTGTGTTAGGGAATTAGACTGTACCGCACCAGAGGTTGAAGTACTGTGCGCTAATTAATATGTTAAAAAAAACGTATGTAAAATGATAATATGGTCGTACTATCTGACTGCCCAAATATCTAAGACGTCTATTAACATTCTTTGTGAAAGGAGGAAATTTATCATGTTGATTTAAAACATAAATAAATAACAAAAATAAAAATAAAATAAATCTGCATTAAGGAATTGAATTGTTATTGTCCGTAATAAGTCCTGTTTTTGATATTTTTAAGTAATTTATCATTTACTTCTTTTACACATTAAAATAGTAGTTTTATAATACAGGAACAGATCTAATAGCAAGTATACAATGCATTAGTAGAGCACATTACACAACGGACCAGAGCTTATGTCAGGGCATAAGCACTGTTGAATATGTTGTGACACATTTACCATCCTCACCTGCTTTCCTATTGCAGCACAGGCCAGGACCATCTTCCTCCCTGACAGTCTACCTCACATGGCCGCCTGGCCACGCCCCTTTCGCGGCACATGTGAAGCCACGCCCCTTTTTGAAATTTTACTATTTTTGCACATTTTTCAAATTTTTTTTCAATTTTCAATCTGGGGGGTTTCTGGGAAACCAGAAACCCCCCTGGGTGCACCACTGTATATAGTGCAGGATCTTGATCATGGCCACATAGCCTTCAATCCAGCCCTGTGATTAATGGCAGTGTGCTGGGGCAAACATCCTTTGTTTTGGTATAGTTTTGTTTTAGAATCATTGCATTCCTAGGATAACATCTATATGTTTAATCTTGTAATATGTTTAATCATAATAAATAAGGATGAGACACTAATAAAAAAAAATTATATTAAAGCTAGTGGACAAAGATTTCTAAGTAATTAAATGGTATTCAAAATTTCAGCAGTGAGTTTTGTTGAAACAAAATCATAAGGAAACAATTGCTCGGCATCATTAAATTATTGATTGTAAATTAAATTTAACCAAAACATAAATAAGGTAAGACTTTTTTATTTATAATAGAAGACTTTCCACAGACGCTATTTGATTGTTTTAAAGTCTTAATAATTACACATATGTTTGTAGAATCTATAGGACACATTTTTGAGATTTAGGATTTTAAATACAGTATGTTAAACGTTGAACAATAAAATTGTGCATTTTCCATGACAAATTTATTTACAGGTGTAATCTATCCAGATGTTTCCCAGTTATGGTTGGAAAACCATCTGATGGATGAAACAGC
>WWET01000267.1:608392-621441 GCA_011038615.1 Limnodynastes dumerilii | reverse complement strand
CAGGAATAAGCACTCAGAAAAATGGTGATTTAAAACTACTAAAATAGGTGACTGGCAGGCGAGATCAGCATCTACCTATACCTATACGTATATCTATACCAACCTAAACTTCATAATAGAACTGAAAAAATACTGGTACGAATTTCGGATAAAAACCAATTCCATCTGATATCTGTGTAACCAGCAGCAACTTTTTACATGTCTGGGGTGGTGGAACCAACAATGTCTCACCATGATTCCAGCCAGCATTAGGCCAGTCATTACCAGGTCTGGATTCCCTGAGTGCAAAGTATGTGCATTCCTTCCAACCCCCATCACCCTTCCCCTCCCCCAGATAATAAGCCCTGCATACCAGCAGAAAAGAATTATGTTAGCAGTGGACAGCCACTGTTGCCAACATGTTGTGGACACAATGGTACCTGTAATTCATCAGAGAAAAATGTGGAAAATGACACAGTTACAGTTTAGTTAGAAAACATTTTTAGTAAAATAAAACACCCGCAGTAATTATAACTCACCTAAACCACAAGGATCCCGGTGTCTTCTTTTAGTAAATAAAAATGCTAAGAGCTATGCACTCTATGTTCACCCTGCTGTAATGAAATGCATACATGACTTTTATACTAAGTAGAATAGCTTCCCACTTCCTTGAACTCATTAGCCTGGAAGTCTGGGAAACATTGCTATTGTCAATACAATGCAAAGAAGTAAGCAAAAGGTTCAAGTTTGTATTAATCCGTATAAAAAGTCAGGTAACATCCAACTTTCAATCTTGTAGTACACAGTGGAAGACTTTGTTCATCTCCTAGACTTTTTTTCTATTTACAAAACAATTTTGATGTGCAGCAAAGTATTTCAACTGTTTTAAAAATGTCCTTTTGAATATAATTTGTCCTTTAAAATATGATCCATTATTTTACCAAGCTGATCGACTGCATCATACTTCCCAACCCACCCCACCCCCATCCCAAAAAATATATATAATTGACGAGGTTACTATAAACTACTGTAATAAGTAAAAGACCTGGGGCCAGATTTACTAAGCTGCAGGTTTTGAAAAGTGGAGATATTGCCAATAGCAACTAATTAAATTCTAGCTCTCACTTTCCTTTTATATACTATGTCAGCAAGATTGGTTGCTATGGGCAACATCTCTACTTTTCCAAACCCGCAGCTTTTTAAATGTAGTGTATATAGATCTTGCCACTATCAAAAAAAATATCCTTATTAACTTTCATAAATCAGAACTAAAGATTTGAGGACATTGTTTAGTGTTTAAAATAAGAGAATGCCCAAATTGGGCATGAAAGAGTATAAACACCCGGCTGCTAGGCAGGAACACCAGGCATAGGGGGGTTTAGCTAAACCAATCAGGGGTGTTAAGGTGGTTAGGGGGTGGGCCAGTGGTGGGCTTTATTGTAGGGGTATGTATTAGTTAAACAGGGTGGTGTCCAGAATTTTTCTTCGCTCCCTAAGTTGTTTTTCTAACGTGTTGTATTTATAGGCTAAGGCCGAGGTATGGTACAGGAAAGACACACCCCTTCGAGACAAAGCAGGAAGCTACGCTGGCTGGCTGGTTGGTTCCCGGAGGCCCCCCGGTTCTTCTTGGGGTGTGCAATATGACAGGGGTTGTGCTCTTGCTTTGACCATTACCTCCGGAGCACCGAGGGCAGGGGGTTCATGTCCTCCATTATGATTTACTCTTAGCTGACTCCCATCGGCTATCAGTGCCACCTTTTCAGTCTAAAATTCATAGTCTGCAAATTTATCAATGAATAAATCTATGCTCCCTTTTAAAGCCATATTGTTATTATTTCGTGAATGCCATAGTCAGCCGTTGGTAGTTTATAAGGGTTATATATTATATCTTATAATGGCACTCTATAATACATCCAGGGTATATAAGAGGTCTTTGAATGGCCCACTATATAAACTACAGGTTGGGTATATTAGGCGTGGCACCGCACCAATTTGCCCAGTGCACAGCACTACCCTGGCAGGCTTGCAGCTCCTGCTTGTACGGCTGGGCAGAAAAGTGAGAGACTGGGGAAAATATTTGCCCTGCTCCGCTTTCAATGAGATAAATAGCTGCTTCATTGTCAGCTGTTTTTGGTGCTATGCACAGAGCCATAGGGCCTGATCCACACCTACGCTCATGAAACACTCATGTGTCGTACTTAGTTTATCCTTCTTACGCCCAGCAAACCCTACCCTAACTTTTCTGATCGTAACCGTGGGCGTCCGTAAGCGCATTGCATTGTAACCCCGCCCTCAGTGCGTATTTACGGGTTTCATATGGCAGGCACGCCCCCTCAAGCGGTGTTACGAAGCTGGTACGCTCAAGGCCCATATGCTCAGAATTTTGGAGCGTAACATGGGCATAACATCTGCCCAGAGCATGCGCAGTAAGTACAAATGGCCGTTTTTACGCTTACAACCATCGTAAAAACGCACCCGAGCGTAGGTCTGGATCAGGCCCATAGTCTCTGTGCAGCTGCAATCCAGATGGCCGGTGCACACTTTTTGTTTCTTAACCATTTTAACCGATTGGAGTGGTTTCTGAGCAACCAAAACCCGCTCCTGCATGCACCACTGGTACTAGTATTGCAATAGCATTAAAGACAGGGCTGAAGAGGAAAATACGCTACTGCATTATATGTAAGTATGACAGGCAGCATCCTGATGCACTGCGTATTACTAAAGTAATGACAGCTGTTACCTGTCAGCACTGTTAGCAAATGTTACCATTAGATCTATATCTGGTCAAATAATCTGTTCCTAAACATCCTCACACTTCTAAGACTTTCCTCAGGATTACTGATTGCTGAAATCAGAACAAACACATGGAGCCGGATTCACACATAATTGTGTGATCTGTAGGTGTGTATCCGCACCTACTTCTGCAGTCGTCTCCCCAGCCCTGCACCCATTTTTAGGTGTCTAATGGCAACCTTAACTAACCATGCGTATTTTCCCTCTAATGGAAGGCAATCACACACAGAGAATCCCCAGCCCTCTCTCCCTGCCTAATCTACATCCCTTCCCCCACCCACTTTACCTAACTTCCCACGGAGGCTGCCGTAGCACGTCTCCACTTACCTAGAAAGATTCCGATTCAGAAATTTAAAATAAGAGAGGTAAGTTACTCCTGGGTAAAACCACGTTGATTGCAGGGGCGTCATATTTTACCTGCTGCAAACCGTATTAGAGTTGAGAGGCGGCGTTTCCTAACACTTAACACTTAATAGTGTAAAGATATATCCCAACATACAAATCATACAATTAACTTGACTCCCCCTGAAATAAACATGATTTTGCCCAGGATTAATTTTCCTCTCTTATCTTTAATCTCTGAATCTGGTCCTATGTGCCTAAGGTCATCATGACTACGCATGCGTAGTGAGCAAAAACGTAGAAACACGCACCTAAGAAGTCTCTGCTTCTTAGGTGTGAATCAGGGCCATGAAGACTTGTAAATAAGTAACTGAAGAAACAGCAGCAAGCACTCAAGACGTACAGATTAAACAATAGCATTCGGAGATGAGGAGTCATGCTTAATTACATAACTATATTAATTACATTACTCAAACCATTTTAAATTATAACAAATAAGATGAGTTCAGAAAAAAGCAGCCTGAGACAATTTACTCCTCTAATCAAAGTACTTAAAAAAGCAGGTAGAGAAGCTGAAGTAGGATATGAAAAGAAGCAATACTCCTAAGTATTTTGGTTTTATCAGTCAAGATTTCTAATTGCTTTAGTAACTTTAGATCAACAGATCCTTCTGAAGTTCAGCTCAATCTATTCATTTTATATTTAATTGAGCAAAAAAACAAGCTTACTTGACGCTAATAAAATAAAAATAAATTGTGATACCCTCACTATCAAAAAATACCAGTAGAAAAGAAACAGATACTCTAAAATCTGGATAACAAATCCCAAAGACAAATATATAGACAAAACCAAGAGAGCGCTAGTAATATTCTACTAAATATTTATTAATACCAATATACAGGCATAATAACAAAACAAATACAATGCAGTATCAGGCTTGTGCTATACAACCAACTTGTATTAATTGTATAGCACACCACACATAAGTAAAGGTACTTACAGAGGGAAACAGAGTATCCACGTGAAGATAATTGGTGTCCTCTATAACAGGCGGATCATAGCTGTTAATTGTAGAGACTCCTACTACGAGCTGTAGGTTTCCTTATTGCAGCCGCTATACTGCCATAAAGAGGCACCGGCAATTTTACACAGTAGTATTTGCCAGGTTTTTCTTTGATTAATGTTGACTTATTTCCAAGCTTTTCACTTATTAAAATCTGAGGAGCTTGATCACCATGATTAAAAAACTCTTACGCATTTCTCCATTTCCACGATGGTTTCACCAAAGAGAAAAATATTGCAATGAGCTTTCTCAATCCGTCAAGCTTTATTTAAAAATCACCTAAGCCAATCAGTATTGTAGTACAATTAGCTGTCACCTTTTTATTATTATTTATAACAGTGAGCATATCCATGCATAAAAACATAACAATAAAACAATATACATAAAATATGTTTAAAAAACAAAAAATAATTCAAATTATTTTTAGTTTTGGAGAATGTCGGTATATCGTTATAAAGTTTCCCCATCATGATTAATACTATTATTTTATTTTTTATTTTATAGTTATCAGTGGTGAAAATCCCATTTATCTTAATTAATACTTTTAAAAAAGTTATAATGTTCCCATTTGTTATCATCTCTCATTTTATATTTCTTCTATCAACATCTCCTACTGATGCTGAGCCCACATAGTACACCAATGTAAAAGATTAAAAGTAACGCCCATATATATTGTTGTCTATCATGCTTTAAATGGATATACTTTTTCAGATATAGAAATTGACACCTCTGCCAGACCCTTTTATTTTTAAGAAAGAGGTAAAATAAAGAGACAACTTGTGATACTCTTAGATACTATCACACTATGTCGCCATTCTGCAGTCCAAAATGCAATGACACAAATGTTTTCTTTTTGAGTCCAAATCAGCCAAGCACTTCAGCTATAAAAGTGGAATTTTCTGCCGTTGAAGTGCATGATTTGTTAAACTATACATGCCCTTTTATCTATACATTTTTTGTTTTTTTATACAACTTAAGGGTAGGTGATAGGATTTATGAACAATTAAATCTATCTATTGATTGATTGATTTAATTGATTAAAGAATACGTTATTGAGTACTTTCTTTCTGTGTTACCCACCGAAAATGTTTTGTGTTTATACTGTTATTGAACCTATTTTAAGTCAGTCCAAGGCCATTATTGGTGGGAATACTGTATTTGTGAGGTTGTCTTTAGATCATTGGTTTTTAATGACTATAAAAAAATTTTTTAATGATGCAACTAATATAGTGCAAACCTTCAAGACCTTACCTATTCTTGACCATTTAAAATAAAATGCTAAAGATCATCTTAAGTTTTAGGCTACCTCCACCTTGTCGGCTCTGTCTGGTCCTTTATGTTACATATAATACCAGAAAAAGGAAGTAATTAAGGATAAGTGCTGCAACTCCACTGGGTTCCAATACACCTTATGAGCCTTGATTATTATTTTTTCTATTCACGTAGGTTGGTTTTATATTAGCACACCTGTCAGCAGATAGCAGGGGCCAGGGCAGCCAGCAATAGAGATTTTCCACAATCCTGTAGAGACTGCAAATTGATCTCTAACTATCATCTGCTACCCTATGGATATATAGCTTTGCTGTGTAGCTGTGCAGAAAATTCTGGTGCAATAAAGGTGCATATTTATAGTCATGATAGGCTTAAAATAGTTTATGGATTTTGTCAAAGAAATTCATATGGTTTTATTAACCTTTCAAAAGCAGCATTTCAGATTAACAGTATTAAAATATGCATGTAGTAAATACAGCAAGCGGTTATATCCCATGCAGGGATAATGCATAAAATATTAGTTTGTAATATCAGGTGTGTGTGTGTGTGTGTGTGTGTCTGTGTGTGACTCTTTCTATGTGTGTTTGTGTAAAAATACATTGCTAATTCTCTTGGGATCGGATATAGAACTTCGCTCCTGCTGCATTCTAAATTATGTACCGGCCTCCCCTCGCATGTCCAGATTTAAGGTGCATACACACTATTCAATTATCTGGCAGATTATCTGAAATATCTGGCAGTTGAAATGAAAATCCAAATGGTATTGTCAGTTGCTTTCATCCATTACCACATTTTCATTCCAACAGCCAGATCTTTAAGATAATCTGCCAGATAATTGTATAGAGTGTATGCACCTTTACACTAGGCAGTACCTACCTTAACATCTGGATTATATGTAAGGGTGGCAACCAGCCTTTATTGTACAATTTGCATCCCTGCCACAGAGTGTAAGTCGTGCCGCTTCCTATTCTGTTCCGTCCACTGTCGGAATTAGTTCCAGGATGCCCAATGCCCTGATGTTACCTGGGATGAGTCTTCAGCAAGTTCCACTAGAAGTGAGGACATTTTAAATTTATTACAGGAAGCTCCTCTCAAGCAACTGGTAAGAGAAGAAAACCCACTCACAAAGGGCCTGATTCAGACTTAAGAAGAAGCTTGAAAATAAGAGTGGAAAGTTTTATCTGGGAAAAACCAGGGGGGGTCAAGTTAATTGTATTCTTTGCATGCAGGGACATATCTTTGAATTGCTTACTGCACACAGATACTGACCAGCTTTACCATCACACTGTTATTTAGACTTGAGCTGGGAAATATCAACTCTCAACTCGAATACTGTTTGCAACAAATGACTCCCCTGTAAAAACCATGGTTTAACCCAGGAATAACTTTCCTCTCTTAGGACCTGATTCACACTTAAGAATCTTCTTAAAATAAGAAATTAAAGTCACTCCTGATTGCAGGGGGATTAATTTAACTGTATTCTTTGCATGCAGGGATATATCTTTGAATTGGTTACTGCACACAGATACTGACCAGCTTTACTATTACACTGTTATTTAGACTTGGGCTGGGAAATATCACCTCTCAAGACTAGTACTGTTTGCAACAGATGAAATATGACTCCCCTGCAATCAACATGGTTTAGCCTAGGTGTGACTTTAAGTTCTTATTTTAAGAAAATTCTTAAGTGTGAATCAGGTCCTTATTTTCAAGCTCCTTCTTAAGTTTGAATCACACCCAAAGAGGTCACCTTTTGGTACTTACAAATTGTGACAGAATCTCAGGGGGGCATTTTCACAATCCTAGTGATAGAAAACATACAGTTGTATTAATTCAGGAATCAATCTTTTATCTCTAACCTGTGTAAAAATGTCAGTATCTGTTTTGACAAAACAGAAGCATTATTCTAGTTTCCATTAAAATTTTGCTTTTGGGATCACAACGTTAATCTCTGCCCTGCACTGCATGAAATAGGCAGAAAGCTTGGACAGCAGTTACTAGGCTGTTATTTTCTGCCAGAACACAAGGTCAATATATTTTTGATTTTTTTTTTAACCTTCAGTACCTAGTTTTTACCACAAACATGAAAACCCTTCCTTGGTGTGATAGGGAGGATACAATTATGTCACTATGAACTGTTAAAAAATAATAAAAGTATAAGACAGTGCAAAGGTGATATTTCTGTTTATTGAGTTTTACGGTTCTTGTTAATGGTTTGAATTTATTTCCAGAAAAATGTAATTTCAAGATTGGAATCATTCATATCCGATAACTATGATGAGCATCTAGTCATTTCAAGGCTGTGACATTCTAAAACTATTAAAAAGAAAAGAACAGTTCAATTTTCTCAGAAATGTGGTCATAAATTGACACATTCATTATATGTGTATTTTCTGTACAATGTAATTCTCACAGCTTTTAGCCAGCACTTGCTTGTATTGCAATACCAATTACCAAGCGGGACTCTGCAGAATCTCACAGACATACCTATTGATCCCTCATGTCCTGTAACACACAAATCAGAGTTGACAGCACAAAAGTAATAAATGCAATGGGTAGGGGAAAGGGAGATCATACACTGCACATTTTTTACATCCTCTTGTCAAGCTGGGTTATCACCTTCCTCGCATCAAATCTTCCAAACGTGAGCCATTCAATGGCTGTAAGGCTAGCCCACAGCATGTACCAATATTATGTTCTCTCAGCTACACTATTAAGATAAAAATAATTGTGTCATAGGCTGAGATGTTATCATTTTTGCTAATGGAATGTGTACTCCTGTCATGTACTAATAGGACAGCACCATTTTTAACTGAATATCCCTGAATCCCCTCCAAATAAAATATATTCACCATTATATGCCATTATAATACAGTGTTTTGGTAAAATCGTGCTTGAAATTAGTTACTCCTGGGCTAAACCATGTTGCTTTCAGGGGGAGTCAAGTTAATTGTATTCTTTGCATTCAGGGATATACATTTGAATTGCTTACTGCACACAGATACTGACCAGCTTTACTATTACACTGTTATTTAGACTTGGGATAGGAAATATCACCTCTCAACTCTAATACTGTTTGCAACAGATGAAACTCCACTGCCTCTAATACTGTTTGCAACAGATGAAATATGACTCCCCTGCAATCAACATGGTTTAGCCCAGGAGTAACTAATTTCAAGCACTTACTTAAGTCTGGGTCCAGCCCAATATGTGAATAGATGTGGTTTGCAAGTTGAATGAGCTGAATTTTGAAAGTTAACATGGTACGGCTGAAACCGCTGTTTTCTATTAGACATGAGTGCTTGATTGGAAGGAAAACGCGTGGAGATCTGGAAGTCCGCACGGAAAAAGGAATGCAATGTCTCACTACAGATAGCGTCCTGACACGTTTCGTCGTTCCTACGACTTCTTCAGAGGGAGTGGCTACCTCTTTCTCCTAGATCATTGACATTGAGGTGATTGGATTGCCAGCACTTGAGCACTTTAACTAGTATACCTGGATTTGAGGAGAAGCCGTGGAGATCGATGAACTGGTCGATGACCGCAGCCCCCAAATAACAGCTGAGCGGGACTATCTCTATACGGAGCTAACAGCTGATTCCTGCACAAGTGGTGAAGGAGGAGCGTGGACCTGAGCTGACAGCCGGACGCGGATTCAGCGTGCGTGTGGTGTAGTGCAACATCTCCCCTTGAATGGTGGTAACTATCTACACCCTGTAACAACTTCCATACTTACCTCTGACAACCTTTTTTCACGTGTACACAAGCTCTGCAGGATCCTTTTCTCTGTTCTATCAACGGCTGATTTTTATGCAATTGACGGTTTTCCTCTTGGCTGCTTGCTTCTATTATTGAACACTTGTGTTTTAACAGGATCGTAAACAAACAAGTTCCGTGAGAGACACTTTGTATCCACATAGTGGCATATTCTTCTCGGAAACCTCTCTTTGAGATTATTCATTGAGATCCTTTATTCATCCTGGAACTTTTGTTTGAGAGTGCTGGTATAGATCTTAATAAATGCAATACCTCTATGATATTGATACTCACTCATTATTTCTTTTGAATTAAATAATTGTTTATATGAATTTATTTGTATTATAATATATATATTGTTTTTATCTATAATTACAGTGGACATCTTAGATAATTTTTTAAGATAATTAATTTTTATCTTTAGGGTGATCACAAGCACCTAGTGTGTGTTTTTTATTGTGTTGTTTTGTCTGGAGTGTGGCACCACTCTTGAACTATTGGTTGCTGTTTTGCCCATAAGTGCCCTCCTGGATTAGCACTGATATTTTTCTTTGTTTACCACAACTCCTGTCTGATCGAATATAGTAATGCTGACATGTTTGTTCAGCATTACACTAACCCTAACCCTAAACCCACCCCTAACTCCAATCCTAACCCTAACTCCTAACCACTAACCAGAGAAGTGTATTGCAGAGCACAAACCCAAACTCTGACCACTAACCAGAGAAGTGTATTGCAGAGCACAGACCCAAACTCTGACCACGAACCAGAGAAGTGTATTGCAGAGCACA
Source organism: Limnodynastes dumerilii (assembly GCA_011038615.1). Taxonomy (NCBI): domain Eukaryota; kingdom Metazoa; phylum Chordata; class Amphibia; order Anura; family Limnodynastidae; genus Limnodynastes; species Limnodynastes dumerilii. Next base: position 611,445 of record WWET01000267.1, on the reverse strand, counting down.
GACCCAAACTCTGACCACGAACCAGATAAGTGTATTGCAGAGCACAGACCCAAACTCTAACCATATATTTCAATTTTATTGCTATTTTTCTGTTTCATGCATAATTGTATGCCAGCAATTTGTGGTCTATTTTGATTGTTTCTTATTAATTACATTTATATTGGTTAATGCACTGGTGTTTTACTTTTCAACCATAACAAATTAATTAGATTTAAATTTGTTACTTTTGTTTATTTATTTAGACCATCTCTCAGCGCTGTCTATTGCTCTTTATTTCTTGTTACATAATTGTGGATGTCACAGCTGTGATATTTAGTGGTGCTGGAGCGCCCACACACTTTCTATTTTCTTGTCAAAGTAAGAAGGATGGCAAGAGTGAAAAACTCCAGGCAAGAAATACATGGAGAGTAAAACAAAGTGTCAGATGAAAGTTACACTAGGAATAAGGCAACATGGATACACCAGGACAGGACAAAACAACAAGTAACAAAGGCAAGGGCACTCATCATGGCCACACACTACTAAATGGCTGAGGGCTATAATATACTAGGAAGGCAAAGTAACTGGAGAGGCATGGTAACAATGGGACGGCAAGGTAAAACTCTCAGAAATCACAAATCAGCTAGGCTAGATCAAGATACAAGAGCAGGTGAAGCCCAAAGTAACAAGACGCTGAGAATTTATTTGGATTCTGCTGACAGCTCATTGGTTAGCAGCCTCACACCTCCATTTCTGATTGATGGGTGTCCTAGCTGTGACCTAGCAGCCAGGACACCAATAGGAAAAAGTGAGAGATAAAACTGTATGATGACTATGTGCCTCTACCATTTTCCACTTACAAAAAGTCCTTTTGAATGGTAGCTGTCATGCAAAAACTTTGTTTGGACGGCACATAATTAGGTGCATAACAATCCTGAACATGCATAAATAAAAAGTACGCAAAGATACGCTATGTTATCGGGTGTAATTTTATCTCTGGATCAGGTAATATGGTCTCTCTAGGTGAAGATTTGCTTGTCTTATTTTGTAACCTCTTTATAGCGATATTTTATCTATGTTCTGCTTTCCTCTGTTACTCATTTAGGGCTGTATTCAGAGAACCGTTTTTCCGTGCTTATTTTTAGGATCTGATCAACTGTGCGTGCGTAGTAACTTTATTTACGTAAGTTACGTTGAATATACGCTCCTGTGTACTTTAGGCACGGGCATGTGAATCGCACTTGGAGACATATACGTGCGGATGGGCAGTGTAGAATTCTGTACTTGAAAAATTTACATAAAAGTGGGTGGGGGGAAGCATTTAAATGAACAAATGGAGGCGCGGTTATAAAGAATAAAGAATCAACGGAGCACATATACACACGGAAATAACAGAGTGGTCTAGGGACTGGTAAGTCACCGACAGCACGTCCGGGAGAGGGGAGTGTCAGGGTTGTTGGTGGGTGTTTCCTTGCTCCAGCCGTGCGTATAATTGCGTACATAAAAAAAGAAACGGTTCTCTGAATACGACCCTTAGTCCTCCATCCTCTTTGTGTATCTTCTCCTAAATATATGAACCCGGAATTCTGTATAAAAAATGTTTATTTTATTTTAATATCAAACGAAATATTTTGTACAATAAGGATGCTTTTAAATAGACATAAATCAATATTACTAAAAATATACCGTAACTATATTCATTCTCACAAATAAGTAAATAGAAACTTTTGCTGGCACAGAGATAATCACTGTTCCTTGAGTGTTGGCTAATTAAATGCAACAATTTCATAAAAGTGTCATGTTTGCATTCTATATAATTGTTAGATTACCAGTGATGACTTTGTCAATGCTACTACAACATCCAGATAATATTCAGTTAAGAAAAGGACAATTTGTCAGGATTCCTTGTTATATTTGTGTCACAACTATGAATATGCAGTTCTAACATCCCCAAGCAAAATGATTTCATGTCATGCAGATTGTAATGGTTTTATTGCATATTCATTAAAGGAAACACACCCTCTGATGACTGTCAGCAGAACTCAAGGATATTAATGCAGGGTACATATAATTATGCATGCAAAGTCATTACTGCTGCTAGGGCTCATAAACACTGGTGCTGGAGAACAACACTGGATAGAAGCATAGGCAAAACTTTATACATTGCTATTGATTTTAACACAGCTTTGATTGTGTGTTCTTAAATTATATCTGGAGCATACTGCTCTAGGTACTTAACGAGTATTCCCATAGCTTTCCATTAAATGATTCTGAATGCTACAAGCAATATAAAATGATAGTCCTCCAAACAGAATTTACTATCCTATATTCCATACATGTGAGGAGAGGTCATAACCCCTGCACTCTCCTCGCAAGTAAGGGACCTTCTGCATTCAGAACCCTCCTTTAAATTATTCTAGAAGGCCAGAAGGCCCACGTACGGTATGCAGGATCATACGGAAGGTCTTGGGAAAGCCCCCACCATATGTATCTTCAGATGTATTGTTAGACAGTGACGTCCTCATCGGAATGCAGCATTGGTCAGCGTAAGTCATGGTACTGTCCATTAGGAGAGGCACTGCGCTGACAAAACTCAAATTGCGTAAGTCCCCTGTCGTACGTACTTCTGGATCCGGCCCTATGATATTATCCAAAGATTTCCATATAAATAATGATTTGTTGGTCGGTTGGTCATTTTTAGCACTGATAAAAAAAAAAACCATTACCAGAGCAAGTTTAGGATAATTTAAATGGCAATTCATTTTCATGTAATCAAACATCTGTTTAAAAAACTCCTTTACGTGGTTGTTTCATTTCTTTATTTCCCAAATGTTGTAGGAAGTTTTGTCTTATAAAAGATAGTTGATAAAAGTGGTGATCCAGAGATGTGCTTAGACCTATTTTTTAGGTGTGAGCGGATCAGTTGTTAGCACTGCGCATGTGCACAATGTGAGCGAGCACAAAAAAGCGGTAAGCGGTCACAATTGACTGATTCGCCTGGTTTCGCTTCTGTGTGCTCTGCGTTATGTTAAAATTAGAAAGTGGGTGTTTAAACGCATCTACGAGCACTTTAG
>WWET01000267.1:572695-586523 GCA_011038615.1 Limnodynastes dumerilii | reverse complement strand
TATGGGGAATGGGGGGGGGGGGGGGGGCACATAGAGTAATTGGTCATTTTCTTCATAGCTCAGGTCTTAAGCCCTAAGGGGACTATAGGCTGAAATACATGATAGGAAAGGGCATCATTCTTGGATTAGGATATGGTTAAGGTTTCAGCTACTTTTCACTAGGGAGGCCACATAGCATAAGAGCTAAGAGCTATTTATGAGAAGTGGAATGTGTGATCATATGCTTTTGTTTGCTATCAATATTTTCAGAAAATACTTATACCTTGGTATATGATTTAACCTTTGCCCTTCTTACCCATTGTTTTAGTAGAAGGTTTCCCTACTTTATTGAGAGTGATTAGTATAATTGCATATAACTTATAATAAATGACACCAAGGTTCCCAAGAGATCATTATTAAATAACTGGTAAATCCAAAGTACATATGCTTAGTCTAGACCAGTGTCTGCCAACATTAGTCCTCAAGGACCCCTAACAGTGCAGGTTTTCAGATCTCCTGGCTGTAGCACAGGTGTGCTCATTACTGACTGTTACATAGTGCATACATGGACTCTTAGCATTCTCGGAGGACTACTTTTGGGAAACACTGGTCTAGTTTGTACTTATTTTTTTATCTAGTTTACTTAAATAATATTTAATTTCAGCTAAAATTATAGAAATTAAGATAACTGGAGTTCCCAGTTATGCGAAAACCAACATCAATATTGTTAGAAGGCATCAATACTTCTATAACTGAGCATTCAAACCTACATTTAAAATTCCAACACAGTGTATCGTCCTGTTAAACACACAAGACATTACAGAATGCTGAGAAAGTCTATGCTTTGAATTTTTTTTCCAAATGGAGGCAGCCAGAGGTGTCCAGGTAGCAGTAATGACCTCAATGGGGAGCAGACGTGTTCAAGAAGCTTTTCGGTGATAGGGCTGTATTCAGAGGACCGTCAGCGAAAGGTTCGCAATTATACGTACGTCAACACCCATGACACTCCCCTCTCACGGACGGGTTTTTTGTGACTTACGAGTCCATTGAGCACCTCTAACTCTACGCGTGAAATTACGTGCGTATAATACTTCCGTACATGCATATCTAACTAACTGCGCCCTACCCGCCGCTTTCAAACAGTCATTTAAATGCCTCCCCCCACCAACTTTCACATATCTATCTCCGGACTTCCGTGCGTAAAATCAACGTAGATTGCATAAATGTAGTTACTACGCATGCGCAGCTCATCAGATCGTAAAAATACGCATGGAAATCACTGCAAAAACGGATCTCTGAATACGGCCCATAGACTTTTCAGTCACTTATACTTGTGATAACATCGTGTATGACTTCACGCTCTTCAGGATATACCCCCCCCCATTGCTCTCAGGAGTCTTCAAGTGATAATGCAAAAGATATATAACACTGTGTAGTTATCACTTCATAGCCTGTGTAAGGGTCCAATTTAACTGCATTATAGCAACTTAAGTTATACTTTACCTTCCCTTACCTACAAACCTGCATGGGTTTCCAAAGTACAGACTACTGACAGATATCAGAGTAAGATCTGTGTTTTATTACCAATATTGTGGTAACCGCAGACTTCTGATTTTCCCCTCAACTCCTGTGCACTTTAATCAGATTGCAGAAGATTTTTGTGCCGCATGTTTATGCTAATGGCTTGGAATATATTCTTACTCCAGACTTAAGAGCAATGGGCCAGATCCAGAACAACGCTTGTGAGCGAATTTACGCGTGGCGGACACGTAAAATCGCATTTTGGTAAGTACTGCGCAATCGAACAATAGAAAATACGCTCAGTAATGTAGCGTAACTCTGAGCGTATGGGTCATTCATGTATTTGTCGCATAAATCCTTACGTGTAGGCGTGCCAATTTTACGTGAGTCAAAAATACGTCTGAAATACGCTATGTAGGCGGGGTTTTGTATTTAAAGTGTACAGTATGGGCGTGCTTAGCTGCGTAAATACGTGTTGCACATACGTACGTGTGCGGATGACATCGGTTACGTGGGCGAAAGTTAAGGTAGGGTTTGGAAAGCGGATCTCGGAAAAAATACGTACATTCAAGGGGTGTGCCAAGGGGAGTGTATAGAAAGTACGCGCATGTAAATACGCTACGCGAGTAAACAGATTGCAAACAGAGTTCTGGATCTACCCCAATGGAACTTCCAACATAGGCTCTCGGCTGGGTGTATAAGTGGACGTCCCCTCTTAGTCAGTTAGCAGTACCAGTATTTCTTCTAACTGCGATCCCATCCAGACTTCTGTGTGTTCCAGTACTTGCCTGTGCTTCAGATGCAGTAAATAGGCCTTGGCTGCCAGAAGAGGTTGGGTATTGGGTAAAAAGGGAATGAATGAATGTCTGGACAGTGCAACTTAACACATGCGGATCCTAAAAGTCTTTTGCTCATGGATCTATTCATCAATACTGGCTCTAGGGTGTTTAAAGCGGGGCCCATGCCCCAAGCCTTGTACCCTCGGGGGGTCCTCCACAGCCATCAGTTTCATTCACAGAGCAATAGCTGCCTGGTACAGTGTATCAATAGCGCATCTCGGCTCTATGTATAAAGCTGCCAGGGAGTGGTAGTGGTGGTGATGGACAGAGCCATAACTAGGAATTTTAGCACCAGGGGCAAAAAGGAAAAATAGCGCCCCCTGACCCTGAATTCCAAACCATTTTAACATTAAATATTAACTTACTGGCACCCCCTTAAGCATTGCGCCCTGGGTGGCCGTCCCTATCACAGAGCCCTAGTTACGGCCCTGGTGATGGGCAAGAATCTGCTACGTCCTGGCAGCTTCATATACAGAGCCCTGAAGCTTACTAATATACTGTAGCAGGTGGTCGTGGTTTCGTGACCGAAGCTGTCAGTTTATGATGTTTATAAACAGCGCTCATTGCTGAGCACTGTTTATTAACCACTATACAGCCGCTATAGCACATTTCTGGTGCCGTTCTGCACGTGCGCAGAGAGACGACCAATCTGAGCATGTGGGAAGGGGAGATGGAGCTCCCCTAGGATGCCTAGCCCTGGGCCCCTCCCTCATGAAACGCTCATGTGCATAGCGTGTTTACACTAGCGTACCTTCAAAGCACTCCCATAGGCACTCCTCGTGTTCGTACTTAGTTTTGCCATCTTACGCACAGCAAACCCTACCCTAACTTTTCTGATTGTAACCGCATGTGCCCGTAAACTCCTTGTGTAGTTATGATGCTTAGCACGCCCATACTGTACGATTTAAATGCATCACCCCGCCCTCGGTGCGAACTTACGAAAATCGTATGCCAGGCACGCCTCCTCGACCATAGTTTTGAGGTGGTACGCTCAAGGCCCATACGCTCAGAATTACAGAGCATAAGATGAGCTTAACATCTACGCCGCGCAGTAAGTACAAATGGCCATTTTTACGCTTACGACCATCGTAAAAACGCACGCGAGCGTAGGTCTGGATCAGGCCCATTATTATTTGTTAATATTATTTATACACAGTATTCTATACAGTATATATTGTTATTCTGCATAATATGAATAGTGAAATGGTTCATATGAATTAAATGTAAAAATTCAGATTTCTGCACTGGCATTTTAGCTGACCACAACAAGGGCTACCCTTACCAGTGCATCTTTCAGAATATATGCCACTTGGAGTTATGTATTACATTTATATTTGTATATCTGCTATTTTTATTTTGTTTCATTTTTGTTTTTTAACATTTGCAAGATAAATGGTCTTAATAAGATATGATGCCAAGAAGAATTCTAAATAAATATTGGACTCAGTTTCCATCAAAGTAGTTGTAAATTTTCACAATGTTGAAGTTAGGTATAGTATTTAATTTGGTTATGTATTACCATAATATAAATGTTTTTGTCAACCTTCTTTGTCTAATTGGAAATTTAATTATATTGAAAAGGGATTTCAGCTGGTTCCCATTATGATATTGCTCAGTATTTTTTGTTTCATAAGTCAACATACACTGTTATAATGTAATTGGGAATTTGATCAATATGTTAGAAAAAGTCAAAGGGCCCGATTCAATTGTCAAAAAACCCTTCGCCGGCGTATTTTTAACGCTTTTTTTCTAAAATTTACCGGCGTTATTTTTTTTTCTAATTCAATTCTTTTCTAGCGTTAAAAATACGCCGGTTTTTGACCGATAAAAATCCGCACCTATGAGAGGTGCGGGTTTTTAACGCTGCCCTATGTTGTGCCCCAACAGGGCATGCTGATGCTTGTAGAACAACAAGCATAACCATGCCCATGGATGGCAGGGCATTAGGCACCATGCCCTGCCATCCAGGGACCGCTGAGCAGCTGCTAGAGCAAAAAAAAAAAACTCTCTCTTAGCGCTGCAAAACACTTCCTGCTAGCAGGGCGCTACTGAGGCTATTACCCAGTGCCTGAAGTCTCGTGAGAACGTGATTTCAGGCACTGGGTAATAGTCTGTCAGTAGCGCCGGTCACCTCCTGCTAGCAGGAGGTGATTTGCGGCGTTAACTGAGAGATTTTTTTTTTTTCTATGGTTATTTTTTTACCGCTGCCTGCTGTTTTAGCGCAGCGGTAAAAAAATAATTGAATGGGCGAATTTTTAGCGCTCAATTGCCGGCGAAGGCGTCGTATTTTTACCGACGCAAAGTTTTTGAAAACTTCGCCGGCAATTGAATCGGGCCCAAAGAGTGCAGAGTGTTCTAATAAAAATAACGCCTACTATACTGTAGGGTAAAGATAATCCAAGTGCTGATATTAATATAAATTAAACCTAGATCATTCATTATAATTTTTTCAAATGTTCATACCAAGTATACACATACATTTTAAATATCTAAATATCCATTTCACAAAGATTTATAATTAAACTCAGAAGTATGTAAACGGAGGAATGAATTCCTGAACAAATATATTACTGAAAAATAAACCTTTGTATTTACTACAACATGAAATATGTTTCAGTAACAAAATTGATGCATTTTGTCAAAGGATGGGTTATGGAATGCAAATAACTGACAGGTGCAACATATCAACCTTACTCTACCTGACAGGGTCATTAATTTGACAACTGTCAGATAGAATTCTGTAATGCCGACAGTTACTGTGTTTGACATTACAATAACCTTAATCCCAAACCTAACCTGTAACCTCAAACTTAAAACTAACCCTAATTGTATCCAATACCATCATTATTTACCTGGGAGTAAAGAGCACCACAAGAAAGGTTGGGCTACGTCAACTGGGGGGAGGGGGGATACACACGCCCTCTTGGGCCGGTCTACTTTCCCCTGTTATGGGCTACCACCTACCTTTAAATGACACTGTTGGAATCAGCTGTTAAGCATGGTCATTCTAATAGGGGACAAGGGGGTGATTCTTTCCCCCCAGTTGTGCAGGGGCACCTTTCGGGGGAAGGGGGTTGCATTTCAGACATATAGCTTCATCAGTGATCTGCTGGCCAGTGATATTTAAAGTAAATTGTATTGCTAGCCGGAAGATCACTGATGAGTCGGTATGACTCAGTTTTGGCATTTCAGCCATACAGACATCAGTCTGCAGCTGCAGAGGAGCCAAGAAGAAGGAAAGAATTGAAATGGAAAGTAAACAAGTTTTTTAGTTTTCTTTAATGAGTGTTATTTTATACTAATCACACACACAGACACACACACACACACACACATGTATATGTATACTGGGCCATATTTAGAGATCCGTTTCAAGATCGGGCCGCAATTATACGCATGCACGGAGCAGGCCAAACCCCCTTACATCCATGACACTCCCCTCTCTCGGCCGTGCTTTCGGAGACTTACACCACCATAGACTACCTGTAACTTTACGTGTGCAGTCTCGTGCGTATATGTCCTCTGTACGTGCGTATCATGATAATCGCGCCCACTTTCCTTAATTTAAATGCCTCCCCCGCCCATTTTTATTTAAATTCTCCCGTGCGTATTTTTCCGTCGCATATCTGCGCGTATGTATCCACTTGCGATTCCCATGTGTGTCCATGAGCCACTTCCGTGCGTACATTCAACGTCAATTGCGTAAATAAAGTTACTACGCATGCGCAGTTCAAGCATACCTAAAAATACACATGGGACTCACCGGAAAAACAGATCTCTGAATACGGTCCACTGTGTATACTGTATATACTGTGTATGTATATATATATATATATATATATATATATATATTGATACAGCAAATGACACTGGGGTGGGGCACCAAGACAAAATTAAGTCTTTTCTCCTCCCAAACCTAAAATGTTCTGAGCTCCTTCAAGGACTATTGCCCACAGTCAAACGTCTTCTTTTCATTTAGCAACTGATGCATTGTGTAAACAAAGCAGGGGACAGCGTATAAGTGCTTCAGTAGTCCAGAACACAGTATAAAAACACTATAAAAGTCCAGGTAATGAAATATTAACAATCTCTGAACAACAAGTAAGCACAGCAATTTTCAGTGCAAATTCACTGTTTTATGGAAGTTGTTATTTAAAGTGGTAACTGCAATTCTGTATCTGGCACAGAGTCCAATGATAAGCAAGAAACGTCGCCCTTATAAGAAAGAGAAAGCAGCACTCTATATCCAGGCTATGATGAAACGTTATGCAATAGTTTAAACCTTGTTTAAACTGTTGCACTCTTTATAGCAGAGACTTTGTGCAAGTAATCCAGAGTCCTACAACTTTTGCTGCCGCATCAGGTACTAAGTAAAGCAGGCCCTGAGTCACACCTAAGAAGCAGAGGCTTTTTAGGTGTGTAATTGGATGATTTTTGCCACTGGGCATGAGTGGGTGTGAGTGTGACTATTGCTTGTAGGCCTTAGGCAGGTACATTAACTACGTGTGGTCTTTTCCCTCCAGGGAAAATTAAATAAGGTGAATGGAGGGAGGGCTGGGGATCATCTGTGCATATTTTCCCTCCTTAAGAGGCGGGGAAGGGGCCGGTGAAGTAGGTGCGCATACACGCGTAACATCCGCACATGCGGATCAAACAGGTAAGTGTGAATGCGGTCGGCGGTCACACAAGTATTCATGATCCAAAGGCTTGCACAACGGTACCACTTGATGGCAATCAAGTACAGCATGGGCACAAAGCAGTGAAGCTCAGTGCAGCTACAGGACTGCATACACTGCACAGCGGTACGGCAGTACACTGTAGTAATAAAAAAGGCTATGTATAATGCAAACATTTCTATAATATGAATGCAGTAAAACAATGAAAAAAAGAATGATTTTAATGAAAAAAATAAAGGTTTTTGTATTTTTTTAACTTTATATATGAAATATAATAGCACATTATAACATCAGCAACTTCCAAACATTAGTATTGTGTTTTAAGCCTTAAATTCTAACTCACAGGTCATGAAGTGTCAGCCCCTTGGACTTAGACATGATCTGTGGCTGGGGAAAGTGGTTTGGCATAGACACTGCTCATTTCCATCTGGGTTTATATCTGTGGCACTTGCTTGCCCTCACTATACATTGGCTTTGCGCCTCTCCTCTCAGAACGCAAGCCACCGTAGCCCATGAATGTCTGAATGAGGCGTGATTCAGTGCTCTTCAATTCTAAGCATGTGCAGAGAAAAATTATGCCCAGAACCTCTGGATCGGGCCCCTTTTGACCGGTGAGAGGCAGGAATCTTATGTTTTTGTTGCCCTTGTCCTCAAAGTGCCCTTGTTAATGCAATGAAATTGCTCATTTTTTATGGTCGCCTATTTGATACCAATACATGTTTGTCATGCACTGCTGATCTACTTCATCACTGGGGACTTCTACAATCAATAATACATTCATTTCTGGAAAATAGATGATAACAATATGATATTGATGACGACATGTGAAGCAGGGTTATAGACTGATGATAATTTAGGTATATAATTTAGCGTCAATAGGATTGTTCTGCTTCAGTTTTATAGATAATTTCACACACCAAAGCCCAAATCACATTATACATAATAAATTAATTAATACTGAGTGCAGGCAATAGGACTAAAACACTAAAAGATGATTATAATAAATAACAGCCCATAATGTATGCTAACATGCATGCTACTGTTATAAATTTGAAAAATAAAACAGATCATTCAAAGCTAGAACGATTTTTCCCCTTGAATGCTATTTTGGAAGTTCAGACTTCTTCTTGCTTAATATTATCTAATAGGTATTTAAACAGATCGATACTTCAGAATCTAGCATTCCTAGAAAGAAGCACACACAAATGTGGCTATTCAGATTAGAAAGCAATGCATTGCTGTGATGGACTGCGTGTAAAGAGGCGTTATGAGTGGACTAACATAGGCCATTAGCAGTGTGTGTGTGAGTCCCCATCAAGAATGGCACTATTACGATAGGGCTGTTGTCTCCCAGCCAGTTTCGAACTAGCTGGGAAATCGAAGAGGCCAATAAATCGATCCCTGAACCACAGAATGAGGTGCTCTGAATGTTAAGTATTAAATCTAACCCCAACCCTTTTCCTAATCCTTACCCTAACCCTCCCCTTCTAGTACCCTAACCCTTCCTTCCCCACAGCCTAACCTTATCCCAACCTTCCCCGCAGCCTGATCCTAACCCTAATCCTCCCTTCCCAGTGCCTAAGCCTGACCCTCCCCCTATCACTAAAAGTCCCCAGAGAGGTTACTCACCTCTCCGGTGGTGTCTGTGGTGATCGGAATACTCATTCACACCCATTCAGAAAAAAGAAATCTAAAATGGCTTCCTATTTCAAATAGAGACAGCCGAAAAAGAACTTTTGGCAGTATCTACATCTGAAAGACAACCATCGTGCTGGGGACTCCCACCGTTAGCAATAAGGTTGTATACCTAATGTCTAAAAATGAGTGTAGGTATAATTGATATCATTTATACAGTTATAGGGCATGTCTAAAGCCAAGATCATGATGATGGCTAAGAATGCACAGCAATATGAGACATGTGAATAAGCATTTACCCTTATGATCCAAAAGGATGAAAATTGTGCTGACAGCCTAGGTAAATCAATATATATTTGGTTAATTTAATGAATTAATACAATTGCTTGACTGTTATGGCATCACCATTTAGGGTATTTTCAAACACATAATGGGGTAGATCCAGACCTAAGTTCTTTTTACATTTGTTGGCGTAGCGTATTTACACTATCGTAAGTACTATGTACTCCCCCGGGCACTCCCCTCACTCATACGTAATTTACTCAATTTACGTTTGCCAAACCCTACCTTAACTTTTCCAAGCGTAAGTATGGCCGCACGTAATGGATTGACGGACGTAACAGCCCATACTGTATGATTTATATGCCTCCCTCCGTCTACAAAGCGTATTTCCGGGTGTCGTATGGATGACCCGCCCTTTCATTCATATTTACGCTGAAGTTACGTACGTTCACAGTTACGTTGCTTAACATCTGCCGCACAGTACATACAAATTGGAGATTTTGCGACAGCGGCTAGCGCACGTAGCTCCAGATCTGGCCCAATTAGCTCTTTTTGCATTTCTGTCTGGATCATGGCCACGAAGAGAAAGATGAGCAGCACCTTATAGGTATAGAGTGATTGGTTATGTTTAACTTATGCATTAATATGGCGCATTGTTATGTCTTCAAGACAATGTGAATGAATTAATAAAGATAGGTTTGGAGAGGCTGCACTCTGGGGTCTGCTGATGTGGTCTAGGAGGGTCTGCACCTCCAAAAAGAAGAAAAGGTAAAATAGATCTAAGGAAAGGCGCTGATCCCACCTCACAAGTGTGATATAATTGATATAAATTGCATAAATAAACAATCATGTAGAAATGTCCACCATATGAAACTATGATGTGGTGATTGCTGATTATTCCAATCCGGGACCATCCATAGGGTTCTTAATATCTAATGAACATAGCTCATCCAACAAAAGAATACAAATAAAATACAATGTTTTAATACCAAGGAGGAACAGTATAAATAACACTTAAAAAACATGTACAACAGATTAATATAACCAACCAAAGTTCACTACTGGAACATTTATTTTATTGATTTATTAACAGGTATATATAGCAATCAGATTATGTAGTTGCAGGTATGTATATATAACAATCAGATTATGTAGTTACAGGTATGTATATATAACAATCAGATTATGTAGTTACAGTTATGTATATATAGCAATCAGATTATGTAGTTACAGGTATGTATATATAACAATCAGATTATGTAGTTACAGGTGTGTATATATAACAATCAGATTATGTAGTTACAGTTATGTATATATAGCAATTAGATTATGTAGTTACAGGTATGTATATATAGCAATCAGATTATATAGCTACAGTTATGTATATATAGCAATCAGATTATGTAGTTACAGTTATGGTTTGCAGAGAATATTTCACATTCAGTCTCTGTCCCATTGGGAGTACATTCTGAGTTCCTTAACACATACATATACATATACACACTAGGGTAAATTACCAGCATGTTTTTGGTGTGTGTGGGAGACTAAAGCACCCAGAGGAAACCCACACAGACACGGGGAATACATACAAACTCCACACAGATAAGGCCTAGTCCAGGAATTGGTGCAACTCAGAGCCACCATGCTGCCGCAATTCAAAACAAAAATAAAGGGAAAGTAAAATATGATGTGTTGAATTATTGTATCATTCTGACTAATAAAACACTGCTAGTTACTGTCACAATCATTAGCCCCTTAAAGCACATGACTCATATTTTTTCACATAACACAAATCTTGTCATGCATCAAATAACTCACCACCTATCACATTGGCATGTTCTTCACATTATAAATTGTAATGAGAAATTATATAATAAAATATGACTTCCCATAATCATCACATGTCACACAAGAAATGACAGTCCTCACTCATTATCCATCCCATAACACCCATCACACATCCACCATAAGCTATCCCATGACACTTTATGTTATGAGTGGAGTTTTCTAGGTTCATGTAGAAATAACAGTGTGTGCAATAGATAAAGATGCCCAACAACAACCTCTATTTCAGAATAATATTAAAAATACAGGAAACTTTTCATAATCCACATCCGCTCCATTTCATTGTAACAGCCTCTAACTCGTGTTACAGTAGGGGGAGAGAGGGGGTAACAATCTAGAGTAAATATGGTATACTAGGTATATAATTCTTTACTTTGATTATACATAGTAAAAGAAGCATGTAGAGAAGCTGGAGAACCTGTATCTTATTATTGCTTTTAATTACTGATGCTTTAGTAATCTAACTGCATGGATCCAATATTCGAGCCTTGTGGCTAACAGTGCAAAGTGCATACACCACCTTATAATCAAGGCTATCACCCCACTACCCTGCACTGATCCAAATATTATGGGGTGGAAATATTTATGAACAATGGGGTAGATCCAGAACTACGTCCGTTTTCCATAGACAGATATAATTTAATGAACAATAACTACTGGGCACGCGCAGTAGCTTTTGTTCATTGAATTACGTCCGTCTATGGAAGACTGACGTAGTTCTGGATCCGGACCCATATTGTTGGCATCCCAAAAAGTTGGTCCACAACATACATTCAGAGGCATAGCATGGGCAGAGAAGGTGGAGCTCCTGCTCCAGACACCGGCTGAACAAATGGGTGCCTCTGAGTACCGTAACCCTACTCCATGGCCTGGTGCTGCCTGTGACTGGGAGCTGCTTGAGAGACAAGATAAGTGAAATGGAGGGACGCGTATAATATAGGGAGGGAGAGGTGTAATAGAGGTAGATGTCTATTGAGAAAGGGAGATGTTTAATGGAAAGATGGAAATGGAAGAAACGAGATGTGTAATAGAGGGATATGTGTTATGGAGGAAGGGAAATGTGTAATGGAGGGAGATGTGTATGGTAAACAGGGAGGGGCCACAGGTGGGGGTGTAGGGGGTGAAATATATATTGGAAGGGGGTTCACAGGGAAGATATTGTGCAATGGATAAGTGACAATGAGGAAGATGTGAAATACAGGGATCAGGCAGGGAAATGTATAATGCAAAATGGGGCTAAGGAGAGAGATTTACAATGCAGGGAGGAAGATGTGTAATGGAGGGAAGGCACAGGGAGGCATATGTGTAATGGAGGTATGTGTGTGATACAGGAAGATGTGTAATGAAGTGAGATATGTAATGTAAAAAGTATAGGGCAGGCATCTGTAATTCCTGCATCTGCAGGAAGGTAGAAGTATTGGAGGGGGTGTTACAGGGAGGGTAGTGTGTAATGGAGAGGTGACAGTGATAGAGATGTGTAATGTGGAGGGCAGGCAGGGAGATATATAATGGAGGGCAGGGAGGGAGATGTAAATGTGGGAAGGAAAATATGTAAAGGAGGGGAGGAGTTAGCAAGAAGGGGAATGTGTAATGGAGGGGAACCAGAGAGAGGGATGTGTTATGAAGGTTATTTTCACACCTTCCCCTTGCAAACTACACTGTGGAAAGATGAGATTGAGGGGCCGTATGCAGAGTTCTACGATATGTTCTACTGCGCATGCGCAGTAATTCTGTAACGTAATCTATGTTACTTGTTGCAAAGTAGATTGCGTATACGCGGAGCTCTGCATAGGGCCCGAGGACACTATAGCATTTGTCTGCTCTGGTGCCATTAACCCACCTCTGCATACAATATACGACTGATTGCATGAGCAAAGAAAATCCATCAATTAATATTTTATCAGTGATGATTTGTGGAAAAAATATTTTTTTCTACCTAAGACAATATTATTGACTAGAAGACAATTAAAATATTCTGTCTCTTTGATGATTCAACCAAATTTAAAAACAGTGACATTTACCTCATCGTCCTTTTTGCTAGTTCAATAAAGAAACTGTATGTGGCAAGATAATGAGAGAGATCCACAGTAGCCATTGCAGTTATTACAACACATCACCTCCAAGGCATGGTGCACAAGCAAACAGTGAACACAAAATGGGCAAAATATGTATAGGATGCTTGATTTAAAAATTAATGAGTATAAAACACAGAAGATAATGCTGTAGATAATGAGTAAATGGCAGCCATAGCAATGTAACTGAAATGCATTGAAACTGACAAGCGTGTAGAAGAGATCACGAATACAGATGATTATTTCATCACAACCGTTCCATGCTGCAGTGCATTATGGGGGAGTGTTTGACACATCAGAATGTTAGATTTCTTTTGTATTGCCATGAAATGATAAAGAGAAATATACATCCATGAAAAACTGTCACTAGAATTATGTATGAGGGCATATGAGAAAAATGAATAACATTAAAATTATGAAAATTTTTACAAAATTAATAAACTAAATAGTTCTGCAACAAGCTGAAAGAATAAGCTCATCTAGTCACCAGACTTATCCAACTGTGATAAAAAAAAAATGTCATGTCTAGTATATTACCTGAACCTGTTGTCAGTACTGCTGATGCTATTGGACCATATTCACTGTGTTTTTTTATAAAGCACGTGCCTAGTTATAAGCGCTGCGCTAATGCGCATGCATAGTAAATATTTTACGCTATCTACGTAGTCTTTCATTACGTAGATCATGTGCATGCGGTAATGTGTAATGGAGGAGAACTAGAGAGAGGGATGTGTTATAAAGGCTACATAGATAGCGCAAAATATTTACTACGCGTGCGCATTAGTGCAGCACTTAGAACTAGACACGCACCTTACAAAAAACGTAGTTGTGAATCCAGTCCATAGTCATTATAGTTTGGCAAACCAGTAGGGGCTGATTCAGACTTTGGGAGTAAGGGTAAAAAAGGTGCAAGTGTACAGCTCGGCTAAACCATTTTTCAAAGTAAGGGGTGTTAAATAATTTAAAATCTTTTGCATGT
>WWET01000267.1:554384-572668 GCA_011038615.1 Limnodynastes dumerilii | reverse complement strand
AGGGAAAATACTTTATTTTTACACATAAAACTAAAATACTGCATAGCTTTATGTTTATTCTATAAAGCAGAGTTGCTAAGAAACTTCACCTTTTAATTCTAATTCTGGTTTCACAATGTAAATTTGCCTCCCCTTGCAATCCAACATGGTATTGGTCAGGTCTACACTTGCACCTAAAAAAAAGTGTTAGTGGACTCTGAATCAGCCCCGTAGACTCTAATTCCTGTAGCTGCCTGTTAATATGAGTAATGTCACTGTTCACTTGACTTATGTATTATTTAATTAATTCAATTGTTATTAATTACACATGATTACTAATTATTCATTTTTAAAATTTTGCTGTTGCAGAGTGTCCCAATTTTCTTTTGCTGTGGCACTTTATAAGCCAATTGCCCCATTTTACTGTATTTATATAAACAGCATTGACATTAAAAGAAGAGAGATGTGGAATTATATTGTTAATGCTTATAGTTAAATCAAGAAAAGTTACTTTGTGAATTAATAATTACAACTTAACATATTAGCATTAGGACATACATTATTTTTAATCATTTTGAGCTAAGATATAAAAATTGTAGTATTCCTATTAACAGGGCATGGTCTAGGTTCCATGTATATGTTCTACAAATACTTTGATTCACTTGCATAAACAGCATCACACAATAATATCATAAATGAATGTAATGAACAATATTATCTCCTAATGACCATACTTATCAGAGCAATTCCTCAAATAATAAGAAGTAACACTTGGAAAGCAATACTATTTATATGTTATAAGAAATGTGTATGTATTTAATGATACCAGCTGGTGTAAATACTTAGTATTGCACCTGTTCTAATATTACTATGTGAAGTCTTTGGCAGATTGTATCAGTACACAGCTTGTGGCATATCTTGCCGAGTTGCACAGCTTCTAAAACAGATGTGATTCATGTGACCATACCTGTGAAAGGCCATTGAAATGTATGATATAATAACATTTATACAATATGTTGCATTTCATGCATAGAGCATAATGTATGCAATTACATAAACATATTGAATGCTATGTGCCACCAAATCTTCTCAATGTTTATGTTTATATTCATCAGCTTCAGAACATTGCAACTCAAACTATGTAGGGCTTTAGGTCCCCATAGCGAATGGTCCTATTTCAAAAGGGCCCTTCGCTCCCAGCCAGTTCCAAACTGGCTGGGAAATCGATTGCTCATGCCTCAAAGAGGTATAGCATTCGATCCCCGGGGCACTGAACACGGTGCTCCGAAACGTAATGCTTCCCTACTCCCTTACCCTAAGTCACTCCCCCACAGCCTAACCCTAAGTCACCCCCCACAGCCTAATCCTAAGTACCCCCTCCAGCAGCCTGACCCTGAGTTACTCACCGCTCCAGTGGTGTGGTCCAGCGGCGGCGCGGTTTTTAGAAAATGAATGGGTGAGTATGTGAATCGTATACTCACCCCTTAATTTAAATTTTTTTTGCAGTGTTCCACATTCGAAATAAGGACAGCTGAAAACACCATCAGTCTTGATTGTTACTAGTTGTATACGTCAGTCTCCTGTCATGTACCAGATTTAAGCACTCGCACTTCTCTCCTTGTTATTGATATTCTACCTTTCCATTTTGTGTAACATTTACTGAGCACATAGGGGTAGATCCAGAACTACGTTTGCCGTACGTTTATTCGCGTAGCGTATTTTCGTGTGCGTATATTCTTTACACTCCCCTAGGCACACCCCTTGAACGTACATATTTTGTCAAGATACGCTTTCAAAACCCTACCTAAACTTTTGCCAAGGAAACCGCAGTGATACGCACACGTACGTATGGGCAACACGAATTTACACCGCTAAGCACGCCCATACTGTACACTTTAAATACAAACCCCCGCCTACTGAACGTATTTCAGACGTATTTTGGACTCACGTAAAATTGGCACGCCCACACGTAAGTATTTACGTGACATACGTGAATGGCCCATACGTTCACAATTACGCTACGTTACTGTGCGTATTTTCTATGGTGCGCATGCGCAGTACTTACCAAAAGGCGATTTTACGTCTCCGCCACGCGTAAATTCGCTCACAAGCGTTGTTCTGGATCTGGCCCACTGTCCCTATTTTGCAATGTGTATCATCGCAGCGGGGACTCACAACGCTATGTAGTGCTAACAATCCCAGTGCATAGGTGGAATCAGGAATTCAACAGATATATACCTAACACCTTAAATAATAGCCACTTCCCACACCATCCCCTGTTTATTTTATTGTCAGTGATCTATAATGAAACATTTCTGAAAACCTACACTCATTCTACAAATATGTTTACAAACACCCAGCTGAGAAACTGCGGCTTCATCCAGGGACGTCTGACCTGTTGGATTCTTTTTATAAAATGACGCCCCAGGGGGTAAATAATTCCAGTTCATAGTTTATGAACCATTGAGAGCTATACATAAGATTAACAGTAAACACAATAGGTCTCAGTCTACAATAGAAAGAGGAGGAAATCTCTGCTGTGCAGCCATAATGTAAAGTGAAAGTTCAAATTCATTTACATTTGTTGCATTTAGATAAAATACTTTTGATTATAGTAACACACAAATACTGAACATCTATATATTTACACTGCAGCTCAGATACGTCACTTCTCACCTTATATTCTGGGGTTGATTCAAAGTTTGGGAGCAAGGGCAAAAAAGATGCAAGTGTACAGCTTGGATAAAACATATTGCAAAGTAAGAGGGGCTAATTCATTTTAATCATTTTGCATGCAGGTAAAGTACTTTAATTTTGCACATAGAACTGAAGTACTGCATAGCTTTATGTTTAAACTGTAAATTAGAGTTGAGCTAAGAAACTTAATTTCAATTCAAATTTGAGTTCAAGTTCACAGTTTAAATTTCCCTCCCCTTGCAGATCAACATGGTATTGCTCAGGTCTACACTTGCATCTAAAAACTGTGTTTTTTGTTTTTTGTTTGTTTTTTAAAAAGGTGTGAGTGTAACTCCAGATCAGCCTCTCCGTATCAACAAAAGAGAATTAAAAAAAAGTAAATTTCACTCCTCACATTGGGCCAGATCCTAAACTACGTCAGCGAGCGATTTTACTAGCTGCTGACGTAAAATCGCCCTTTAGTATTTACTGTGTATGCGCATAGCAGATGTTACACCGTGTAACTGTGAACGTATGTACCAGCCACGTATCAACAGCATAATTATGAACGAAAGGGCATGATAGCCATACGACACCCGTAATTATGCTTCGGAGGCGGGGTGAGTTATTTAAATCGTA
Organism: Limnodynastes dumerilii; assembly: GCA_011038615.1. Lineage (NCBI taxonomy): Eukaryota > Metazoa > Chordata > Amphibia > Anura > Limnodynastidae > Limnodynastes > Limnodynastes dumerilii. The sequence goes on along the minus strand of WWET01000267.1, from coordinate 569,374 downwards.
CAGCATAGGCGTGCTTGGGCACTTACATACGTGAAGCCTTTACGTAAGTCAGTAGTTACGCTTTGAAAAGTTAAGGTAGGGTTTGGCAAGCGGAAAACGGACAAAGTACATACGAGCGAGGGGAGTGCCTAGAAAATACGCAATGAAATGTAACAAGCACTTAGGTCTGGATCTAGCCCATTAGGGCTGATCCAGAGCTGGACTTACACCTTTTTTTAGGTGTAAGTGTAGACCTGAGCAATACCATGTTCAATTGCAAGGGGAGGCTAACTTACATTGTGAAAGCAAAATTAGAATTGAGAGGTGACGTTTCTTAGCTTAACTCGAATTTACAGTTTAAACCTAATATGCCGTATGTACGTTCTATGTGCAAAAGTAAAGTATTTTTTTCTACACGGAAAAGAATGACATTTAATTAGCCCCCTTAAATTGATAAATGGCTTAGCCGAGCTGCACACTTGCACCTGTTTTACCCTTATTTGCAAACTCTGGATCAGACCCATTGTAACATTTTTTCTGGCTGCAAATTTCCTCCTTTGTTTGTTGCTCCTGGATCAGCCCCTGAGTGCTTTAAATACATGCCAGGTATATCACCTACATAACATACATGTTTATGCATTCAGCGCTGGTGCTAGGCATTCAGGGCTAGGTGCAAGACATCAACTGAGTTGTGGCTCCTACATAGTACAACTAAGGTGACCCCTCCCTGAAGTGGCAATTACTTTACCTGCTCAGCTGTGGCCACCAGCATTAGGGTTTTTTATCACTTCTGTGCCACCTTCTTCCCTCCCAGGACAAGCGCCCTAGGCAGCTGTCTAAACCTGCCTAGTAGTAGCACCGGGTCTGATGTGTATGAGCGGCATAGCTATTGACCCAGGATCCCAATTCTGAAGAGACGGGAAAAGATTCAGAAACACAATCACTGGGCCACACTATTCAGACGTCTGTCTGCTTGTATTGATGGACAGACCTCCAACAGCGAAGGGTTACTTTAACATTTCCTCCTTAAGAGAAACTCCTAGATGTCCAGATGCATGGATCAGAAAGGATTAAGAGGGAACACCAATAATGTAAATGAACTACTAGGTTAATCCCCTCTGCAAACTCTACTAAGTCACTCTGGACCGGTTCCAGCCTTCTGCTTGCTCTGAGTTTGGAGCTCCAGATTTTGTGCTAGTGAGGAGAGGACACTTAACAGTCTTCAAATCCCTGACCCCTACCTTAAGAGTGTCAATCCATCCTTATTTAAAATTGGAACGAAGTCTGGATAGGGCAAGAGGAGTCTTGGCACATCCTTCCAATTAGCCCTGTCACACCTCACCATTAGAAACACAGCGGAGACACAAGCAAAATGGAAGTTTGAACCTAGATGATCCATATCTGCAATGAAAACAGAGCACATGCCCCTGAATCGGGTCATCCACTGGAATTGCCATTAGTCTTAAACAGGGTAAACACTAGGGCTTTCAGAAGATAATCTTTCCAATCACACAATCAAAAGACCGTTTCACCAGATATATTACTACTGTGCACTGTCCAAAGCTCTCCTAATAGACACAGTGCACGCTTGCAAAAAAAGCTAAAGATATCTTTCATCGTTGATCTGGGATATTAGGAGCTCCAAAATATCAAATCAAAAGATCACAGACCGTTTCAAAAGATTTTTAGCATCTTTGGACAGTACACATTGGTAAGATATCTGATGAAATGGTGTTTTGAGTATGTGATTGGAAAGATTATCTTTCCACAAAGCCCCAGTGTGTACCCAGCCTTACGTCTGGATGACTTGGAGATCATTTCGATCACATTTGAAAAGTGGACCCAATCCAGCAGAAATATAAAAATGTAGAGAATTGGCCAGAATTCTGAAGTTTGAGTCTTGCCCATATTGAAGTAAACATTTATTTTTGGATATGAACAAAAAAATAGATAGAGAAACGGATTTAGTCAACAAAATATTCTTTTCATTTAGTGTTATTTTTGCAATTTATTTTTATTTTCAAAGAACAGAAATATATTTGTGATTGTTGTTTTTTTCTATTAAAAAGATTTCGGTAACAAAGAAAAACTTTTTTTTCAAGGATTTTGCAAGGATGAAGCAAAATACATTTTCAGCAGGTTGATTTAACCTCAAAGCATTCTAGCAAAATGTACAGTGAAAAGCTTCAAGTTCAAAACGGTTTTGAACATTAAAGTCTAGGTCTTAAAAGCATTCTTAATACACGTTAAAGCATGGATAAATTCTTTAATATTGTTCTTGTTAAAAGAATCTTAATAACAGAATTTTGGTAAGTAATAACACTAAAATAAATGTTTTTGCGGACATAATTTGTGTCTGCTTTTCATTTTTCTGATCTTTAAATAAAGAAATAAAAAACATTGTTGAAGTGTTACATTTTATAATATGGTATTCTTAAACACAGGGGGATATTTTCAAACATATTAAGCTAGTATCTTTTTTGTTTGTTTGTTTATGTTTTCATACTCACCAACATGACCTATTCCATTAGGTACAAAATATTCTGCTCCTCAGTTTCCAACTGTCAGTTACTATGGTAACCACCTTTGTTGAAGAGGTAAATTGTTTTTCTAAATATGAGTTAATTCATTTAAACCAGATGATTGACAGGTGAAAGCTCAGGAGCGGATTAAATTTTACCTAATGGAATGGGTCATGTTGGAGGGTCTGTGTTTTACACTAAAATCGTGTCAAAATTGTGAAAGACTCACTATTCTGACATTATTTTACCATAGTGCTGTTTAAACAATGTAACAAGAGCCACAATTAGTAAGGTACTTTTATCAAGCAAATTGGGGAAGAGCTCTGTAACAATTGCCGATGATAGGTAAGTCTAGGGGCCAGGTTTACTAAGCTGCGGGAAAGTGGAGATGTTGGCTGTAGCAACCAATCAGATTCTAGCTCTCACTTTCCTATCACATACTAGAAAATGTCAGCTAGAAACTGATTGGTTGCTAGGGGCAACATTAAAATTTTTCATTTCCCCCATTCATAGTACAGCTGGCCCTAGATGTCAGAAGAGAGCAGCTATTGAAGCTAAATATTTGCGTGGTGGTTGACAATATTTTATCTACCTTACATTTTTTTTGTTTTACATTTTATACATTATATATAAATACATTATATACATATATATATAGTTGGGGGGAAGACATTTAAGGCTTTTAATTAATTAACTAGACTAACTTAACTAAATATAATGGAATTAGGTTTAACGGCCTCAGCTGATTGGAGGAAGCAGTACCAAGGTTGCTCTTGAAAAAACATATGCACCATTTTGTTTCCTCCCATGTGAGTTATCCATACTTGCATTGAAATAATTGAGGAATGTCATTAAAAGCCAGTTATGACTCCTTCATTTGGGGACATTCCATTTTCAGACACTGGGCCAGATGCAAAGCAAATTGGCAGACATTGTTCCTGTCATAGATGCATGAGAAAAAGTAGGAAGGGCTACACATGATCCAAAAGCACACACAGCGGTGCCTTTGTATTAACAATTACAGCACATAGCGTACGGACACACAGAAGCTAAGCGCGTTATAGCTACGTGCCCAAATACGAGGCACAAGTGCAGGGTTGTACAGTGCAATACTGTCTGTAATGTGAGAGCTCTGTCAGTTTGGAAATGTCACAAAATAATAGAATTCAATAATAGAAAACCATATTTTTATGTTTAATGTACTTTTACTGTATATACAAGGAACAAAAGAGGTCCGGCGCTCCAAACATACATTAAATATCACTATGTTATCCGGCGCTCCAAACATACATTAAATAACACTATGTGTCAGCACATAAATAAAAAGGAGGTTTAGGTCACAATATAGCTATATTGGGTTAAGCTCACCTGCCCAGCGTCAAGGCACCTCCTGTAGGTGAGTCCCTATCCATTTGCTATATGTGTACACAGGAGGTCTCTGTTAAGACACTACCTGCATTTGAATAGCCTGCAGCGGCCATGTTTGGGGAGTGGTCAGACTCCCAAATGAAACTGAACAGTAGCAAGAAAAATGGCTGCGCTTCTATCCACTAAATGTTACTGTATATAGAAATGATTTAATGCATGCACAATGCTGTACATCAGCAGCGATTTCTGACCCTTTAAATGCTTTCTAAGTGTCACATTCTAACAGAAGGCTGCTACAGAGCCCCCTGGACTACATGACCAGCAGTAGGTGCAAATGTTTGAATGAAAACACTGATTTTTTTTAATGTCTGCAATCAGCTTCTGGATCGGGTGCTTGGTCAGCTTCTGGATCGGGTGCTTGGGTACACCCCTATTGTACATTGACTGCATCCCTTCACCCCTTTCTTCTCATGTGAAGCCCATTAGAACACAAGCCGTCGCACCTTGAGATCATATCATGACAGCTGGAGCACACTTACCTCTAGATCGGGCCCACTGTGTGTAATGGTATATTTTTGATTGCGGTCATCAGTGATGAAGATCTATCACAATCTATCATAATTTCAACATTATTTCAACACAGTTCTCGGTTACTCAATAAAAAGCACAATTCTATAAAAAGTTACTATAATGTTAGTGCCAACCATGTATTGTAAATGTTGTATATTTACTGACAAATAGTTGTACTGAAATGTACACAATTGTGGCTTTATCACAGCCATTATCATCTCTTCATAAAGCCTAAATCACGTTTTGTGTAGCGCTCATTATTATTATTTTCTTCTCTAGAGGTTAGGTTCGTGCATATTCATACACCTAAAGCAGTGTCAATTTTATTTCTTCAACCATGACTTCAGGGAATATCCGGGAGACTCCCGAAACTTGGACAGTTCCCCCGGTATCCTGGGAGAGTTGGCAAAGCTCCCACAAGCCGCACCAGCCATCAATTACTCCTGTAATCCCTAGCATTACTAGGGATGTGCGGGGCTTGATGATGTCATCAAGCCCCGTCCATCCCCTAAAACGCTAGAGAATACAGTAGTGATTGACAGGGACGGGGCTTAATGACACGATTTGCATAAATTGCGTCATTAAGCCCCACCCCTTGCAGAAATATATGGCTTCCTTCTGGGTTCTGTAAAAAGTCGGCAACCTTGCATGACTTGGTATATCTTATACTTAGCCTCAGATTGACCCACAACACACCTTCAATTTCAAATGTTTGATGGCATACAGTATGCCCATGTGTAACTTTCCTCTTATTTTCAAACTCTGGATCTGTCTTACACGCTGTCAGAGTAACTCTGACAGCATTTAACCTGGTGCCTTACATGATGGTCTTTAGGACCTAGCATCCCGGACTGCACCGTTGCTGGGGGTGTGTTTCATTGCAGACTCTGATTGGCGGCAGGAAGTTTAAATAGCTTTCCCCATGTGTTTCTTACTGCCAGTGATAGTGTCTAGTTCCCTGCTATTTGAATCGCGTGCCTTGTGCTTCTGTCTACGTCTGCTGTTTTCCATTCACCCTGTTACCCTTACCTTCTTCCGGTCCTCGTGGTGTCCTGTTTGTCCGCACGTGTGTTTGTGCACGCTGGCGGTGTCTCACTTCGGTGAGGGCCGTCAGCCTCGCTCTCTGTCTCTCGGCGTTTGAGTCACGGTCATTTGACTCCAGCTCCATTCTGTGTTTACCATCTGACAGAGTGTGTGCGCTGTGTTTAGAGTTCACTCCAGCAACTCTCAGTGTATACAGCTACATTCTGTGTTTGTCATCTGCCAGAGTGTGTGTGCTGTGTTTAGAGCTTACTCCAGCAGCTCTCAGTATTCTCCAGCTCCAGTCTGTGTTTGTCATCTGCCAGAGTGTGTGTGCTGTGTTTAGAGTTCACTCCAGCAACTCTTAGTGGGCCGTATTCATACCTTCGCCCGCATTTGCGCATGCGCCGTAATTTTGTTACCACATCTACGTTACTTTTTGCAACGTAGATTGTGTATACGTGGTCTATTAAGATGTCCTGACTTACTGACCAAGGGCTAGATCCTGACCCTCGCACGCTTTACGTGTGTGCGAGGGTCAGTAAGTACGCGCGCATAGCGGGGAGTGCACGACCCCTGCACCCCCTGCTGTCGGTAGGATATTTGCACACTTACGTGTTCAGATTCCTACCTTAAATATTACGACTAGGTCTGCGGCCTTACGGCTTCCTCCACCCCCGACTCCTAATTTAAAAGTCTATCTCTACCTCTACGGCGGAGATACGACATGCGTAACTTAGGGTTACTTAGGGTTACTTAGAGTTACTTACGCCTGCCAGTACACACTCATAAAAGGGATGTGCGCATACACACATTACCTGACAGGGGAATTATGCACGCTGCGTGCGTAATTCCCCTGTCGTACCGAAGTCTGGATCTGGGCCTTATTAAAAATTTGACCTGATATTATTTACAACTTGTACCTATATGTGTACATAATGGGGTCCATTTACTATCAATGGAGCATCGAGTCCTGTCTTGCAGAGTCTTCTCATGAAAACTTGTGTACTGTTGCTAGCTGCATGTACATATCACCTGGGTGATGGCAGTAAGTTACTGTATATTGTGTATACATCTTTGGTTCACATCTTTACCAATAAACCTTGTTAAGCTTTGGAACCACATCAATCGCATTGGACTGCTACTTATTTACCATTAATGGTGCTGCAGAATGAAGCACCTTACATTTACTGATGTATATAACAGAAGGCAAGTAATTAGGCTGGCCATACACATTCCACTTTAACAGAAACTTGAAACGCTCTTAAATTGTACATTCAGTGTTTACATAGAATCCAAAGTCATAACATGCATTACATTCCATATGTTATTAGAAATGACTGATATCAATGAAATATCAAAGACAACTGTAATCTTGATTCAGTCTTGTAATTTGGATTCCTGGATTGTAATTGTCTATACTGTCTGTATTATGCAGCAGATCCTGACAGCACAAACATAATATTTTTTAAAAGCCTTTGCCTTTTTGATGACAGGCTGTGTTATTTGCCGAGAGTGTCTAAGGTCCTTTATGGTGAATTGAAATGATTGAAAAAGGCAAAAGAAAAAAGAAACTGAAATTAGATTAAGACCTAATTAAAATACCTTTGATAAAGAAAAGAAGCTCTCACATCTAAGGAATGCAATACAATCCCAATTATTACTTCCACTTAATTACTGTAACCTGGAACCATTTGAAAAGCCTTTGGATATAATGTTGTTAAATTTTAATAGAGATGCGTATGTATTCAAATTTATGGGAATATGTTTGCAACTTTCCAATGCATTTGTGTTACTGGTTCCCAATGGAAACAAGATTCTGGTCTCCGCTGGATTGTTCAATTGAATAAGAAATATAAAATTAAATATGTAAATAATTCATAGTCAAAAGCGACTTGAGCGGCACCAATCACTGCATTCTTGTCTCCAGCATAACATCCCTGTTCTGTATACAGAGAGGATCAACCGTATATTGCTGAGTGTAATTAACATTTATTTTGCTTTTAGAAAAATCTACTGCTAAATATATATATATAGGTCCGGATTCACAGTTACGTAGTTTTCGTCTTGCGTATATTGTTTTAAGAATTGAGCTACTACGCATGTGAAGTCTTTAGACCGCGCTCCCGCAATCTACGTACAAAAATGGTACGTAGATAGCATAAATAAGCTACTACACATGCGTAGTAGCTCAATTCTTAAAACAGCATACGTAAGACTAAAACTACGTAAATGTGAATCCGGACCTTAGTATCTATATATAATTTAATTATTTATTTTGTTACTGTTTGATGAAATATTTAAAATACTCAAAAAAATAGTCAAAATTAGGGAGGGGTATTTAACATCCACAAATGTGTCATTGTCATGGTTACTATCCAATCAGACTGCATTCCAGGTATGGCTATCAATAAATCTGCATTTTTTTTTATCAAAATATTTTTTCTACAACATGGGTGACAAGCAGTATCCTGATTGGGGGGGGTCACCAGCGGCGGCTTCAATCTGGCACAAGTACAATGCTCATGCACATAGGTCATATGAAAACAAACAACTATCAACACCAAGTGGTCACACTACAAATGCGCGGACAGGCAACAGTACAGATTAGCAATCCAGGACTTTCCAGTGTTAGAACATAGTGGACAGCTGCACAGTATCTCTTCTGCAGTCTTCCGGGCACCTTATAGATGCTCTGACAAGTGGTAGCAGCTTCCTCTAATGATTGTTCATTATACACTGACAATATATAGTAAGTGCACCAGTAGCAGCATCTCTTTTATCACTGCACAAGTACAATGCTCATGCACATAGGTCATATGAAAACAAACAACTATCAACACACAGTGGTCACACTACAAATGCGCGGACAGGCAACTGTACAGATTAGCAACCCAGGACTTTCCAGTGTTAGAACATAGTGGACAGCTGCACAGTATCTCTTCTGCAGTCTTCTGTGCACCTTATAGATGCTCTGACAAGTGGTAGCAGCTTCCCCTAATGATTGTTCATTATACACTGACAATATATAGTAAGTGCACCAGTAGCAGCATCTCTTTTATCACATATCACGGCAGACGCCGCACTTACCCGCTCTGCAGTCCGGCGGCGGCTGTCTCCTCCCGGCGGTCCCGCGTGTCTGGAGGCCAGAGACTGTAATCGGAGCAGTGACAGTCTCCATACTAACCAGTGGCAGTCAGCAGCGGCATCCTCATGGGAGTCCTGGCGCCAAACCTCCGCGGTGCTCCGGTCCATGGGCGCCGCCATCGTGGTTTGATCAGGTGACGCTGCTCCTCCAATGCCTTGCTTCCTCTCCGGTCCTCTAGCCTATCGGTGAGCAGAGCACCCTTTATAAATCCTGCAAGCCCTTCACTCCTTGCCAGAACAACTTTGTCTTCTAAGGTGCCTGGTCCTGTTGCACCCAGCTCTGAGTCCTGATCCAGCCTTGCCTTGCCTGAGTCCTGATCCAGTCCTGCCTTGCCTTGCCTGAGTCCTGATCCAGCCTTGCCTTGCCTGAACCTCATTCAGCCTTGCCTTGCCTAAGTCCTGATCAAGTCCTGCCTTGCCTTGCCTGTATCCTGATCCTGCCTAAGCCTCGTACCAGTCCTGGTCCAGCAATCCAGTCCTGGTCCAGCAATCCAGTCCTGTTCCTGCAATCCAGTCCTGGTCCGGCAATCCAGTCCTGGTTTAGCAATCCAGTCCTGTTCCTGCAATCCAGTCCTGGTCCAGCAATCCAGTCCTGGCCCAACAATCCAGTCCTGCTCCAAGCATCCAGTCCTGGTCCAGTCATCCAGTCCTGGTCCAGTCATCCAGTCCTAGTCCAGTCAATCCAGTCCTGGTCCAATCCTCCAGTCCTGGTCCAGTCAACTCAGTCCTGGTCCAGTCAACCCAGTCCTGGTCCAGTCCATCCAGTCCTGGTCCAATCTCCAATGATATCCAGCTTAAGTTCCAAGTTTACAGCAAGTTTATAACCTGGAACCATCTTGCTTCCTTAATGTACGAGTCTACAGCATATATACCTGTAACCATCTTGGTTATATCAACTCTCAATCCTACAATACCTACAACCCGGATTCATCTTGTTCATCTCAACCTCCAAACTCTACAGCTTCTTTAACACGGATTCTACTAGTTCCTCTATCCACCATTCTACAGTTGCTACTGCCTGGGCTTTACCATTACATATATCCAGTCGTGTGTACCCCTATTCACGGACTTTGTTCTTTCCCATTGCACCTCCAGTCCCCTTGGTTTCCTTGCACTCCCTGATCCAGAGACTATTCACTATTGTATTCATTTGTTTTCTGTATGCACCCGTCCTTCATTAAACCGGCTCACTTTCAATTTCAACCATCTCAGTTGCTTTCATCTCTGACACCTGGGACAGATTCCAAACACCCCTTGAACGTGACATCTATCAGCTCAGTTTTATAGTTATACATACAATGGTACCAGAAACCACAAGGAGACTTTTTGGTGCACACTCAATTAACATAAAGTAAGTATTAAATACTTTTATATTAAATGTAAATTAAATTCAACAATACCTAGCACAATAATATTGGCAATTTAATGACGCACTGTTGATATATGCAAACACAATTATATTTATGTCCAGGATGGGGTAATCAGCAGTGTTCATATATTCAATATAAAGTGCAATGTGCTTAGTCAAAAATAGGTGTATAGTAAGAAGAGACGCGCGTTTCACTGTAGCTTTGTCAGTCTCCTTGTGTTTTCTGGTACCATTGTATGTATAGTTGTTAAGTTGGACTGTTGGTAGCACCCCTCCCCTGGGGTACTTCAAATATATATGAATAATTGAAAGGGGGCAGTATATACTTTGTTCACCTACGGTATATGATCTGTGCGACCCTAACTGTGTTCGTTCATGTCAGTTATATGGTTTTTTATCCATGCCAATGGGAACGCATGAATGTCTGCATAGCACGGCACAGCATTTGCAGCTCCCCCTGAATCTTTGCTTGGGGATACAATCACATGACATATGGAAGTCTAGCTTTGGTCCATTGTTTTCTTTCTCTACTTTACTAATATTTCTAATGCTTTAAATCAAATCAGGGACTTTTGCTTTTCTATTTGCAGATAAAAATTCCAAACCATTGACCTAATCGAGACCCCTGAAGTTGGGTTCCCGCTGTATCCTAACTTCAATATGGTCATCACTCCTCTCACACATATGGGTTTACAATACCAGGATGCTACTTTAAGGTTTCAACACTGCTCGAAAAATCGAGATTGGGCAAAAGGGCCTAAACATGCCCTTACCATGTCATTTAAATAGATCATCCTTACCACCATGCGTATGCTATGTACACAGTACTCCCCATCCCGCTTCACCATCGGAAAGACTTTCACTCCACTGCACATCCACACGGAGGAGGGGAGGGAACTCCCCTTTCTCATGCATCCTTTACACTGCCATAACCCTACCTTTTGTCCCATGCAGATCAGCTTAAACCTGCCTACTGTATGCTGTAAAATTTTAATGTACCACCCCGCCCACCTTACGAAGTTTAGGCATGCGGAGGGGATGGGCTGCCCTGTCGGAAGGATATCCTAGCGCACTGAACTAAGCCCTGTATGCCTTGAGATCTGTAATGTTACATTTGGCTCACGCTTGCGCAGATGTTAGTTTTGGCTACTTACACAATTCGCTTGGGTAAGAAAGCCAAAATGTAAGTCTAAATTCAGCTGATAGAGAGCAGAAAACAACCGATTTACTATTCTCTGCATCCGCACCCATTTTATATTATTATTATTATTATTATTATTATTATTATTAATAATGCTTATTTATATAACGCCACAACTGGTCCGCAGCGCATTTATAGAGAACATTAGACATTCACATCAATCCCTGTCCCTATTGGAGCTACATACTAAGGTCCCTAACATGTTCAAACATACTTACACACGCAGATTAGGGTTAATTTAATCAGCAGCCAATTAACCTATCAACATGCTTTTGGCGTGTGGAAGGAAACCCACACAGACACGGGGAGAACATACAAATGCCACACAGATGAGGCCTAGTCCGGGAATCAAACTCATCACTGTGAGACACAAGTGCTACTCACTGAGCCACTGTGCTTCCCTATATTATAGTACAATAGTACACATTTTCAATGTCTGGGCCTGTAGAAATGAAAATAAAGGTGTATTGTGTAACATAAATGTTCTTCTAGAAAAAAGCCAGGATCAGTGTGGCTAATTTAGTATTTGTTCCACAACATTAGCTTATGCTATCCAGTTTGTATTTAGCTGTCTAGGATTAAGATCCTAATTATCTTTTATACAGAGTAAACTGTGTTCTTTTCCATTGTTACTAAAAGACTCATTTAGAAGAGAAACAATATAGGTGGATTTTCAAATTACAAGTAAATACATTAGTTACTTGAATAAAATGACTTCTACAGCACTGAGTTGACTAGGTCACGTCAATGTATGGGAAAAACACATTATAAGGTAATAGCGCTATTACATACCACAGAAATGTATTCAGGATCCATGTTTAATACCAAGTTATTGCTTGGCTTGGTGACAATTATAGCTCAATCCTAAGCAATACAATGTGTGGCAATTTTGCACTCGATACATTTGGGATTTATGCATGAACCATGATGAAAACTGTGAGGGATATTGATTCTGCAGATTACCATGACTTATTCATAATCAATATCACAGCAGCTTTCTGTACATATTGCATAATTTAACTATATTGAATGGCAATAGTCAAATTCAAGCTGATGGTCCGTTTTTCATGAAAGTCAACAAAAATCATTATAATAGCAATGTTTATCTTGCTCAGGACCATATATGGTGATCTTCAGGATGAATATATTTTAAGTGTTTCACAGGAAGCAAGCAAATATAAGTATAGGTACACAATCAACCATTGAATTGTTCAGGTTGGATTCTAGACCAGGGGTTCTACACCTTTTACTTGTACCACTGGTTGAGAACCCCTGTTCTAGACAATACTTTCACATAGGTGACCAATATTATTGCCTTCTGTTTCAAAAAAGTGTGAGTTAAAAAAGGTAAATAACACTGAGGCACTTTTTGTAGAAGTACGTTAACTAAATGATGTTGTTACTGACTGGAAGATGTGTATTGTGGGAGATTGTAACTCAAAGCATAACTTGCATTCACGGTTCATGAATTATGTCACTTTGGACTTGATTCACACTTAAGTGTGAAACAAGAAGGTGTGGATTCACATTGATCCGCACCTATGATTCCCACACCACTCCCCTGTTCTAAAGAACCTAAAGGCTTAACAGTGCCATAGGGCTATCTTAAGTTCCTGTGCATATTTTCACCGACAGAGATTCCTAACCACGCCCTGGATGCCACGTTTAAATATCTCCCCCACCCCCTTTTTTTTTATTTGTAGGGAGGCTGCACTGGCATACCTCTTCTTACTTAAAAAACAATGGGCCTGATTTAATTAGCCTCACACCTGTGTATTTTGTGGTGCGAAGCTAATTATGCAAAAAAAAAATTCTGATTTTTATTTGCATCTCATAGAGACGCGTATAAAAATCAGCTGCCATAGTAGACAGGAAAATGCGCACCGCAAACATTTTCCCATCTGTTGCGGTGCAAATTTGTCATTGAATCAGGCCCTAAGTGTGGTCTTTAAAGAGCGTGCGTAGTGTAATTTTATTCCTAAATGCTACATTCATTGCATAGTCACTATAACTACGCATGCGCAGTAGCAAAATTCTTTCATATATGCAGCTAAGATGCCGCAGCTTCTTAGGTGCGAATCAGACCCTTCGTGACTACACAGATACACAGTATGCTGCTTGGCTTTATTCAATTAGTGCAATGACTGGGGAGAACATAACTGTGCCTTTACATAGGGGTAAACTGAGATGTGAAAGCCTGAAGCCATCTCTTAATCCCTTACATCGTGAGGGTGGAGGGCCAGGGAACTACAATATAAAAGGAAGAACATTCCCAGCAGTGGAAATTACTTTACATTTTTAGGAGAGGAAAGTTGTCTAAGTCTGAGTGAAACTTCCATGTGATTCTGAATTTCTTGGCATAAATCATTGGATTTACGGTGATACAGCACACATACCCTTGTTCAAGGAGTCATAGGGAAATATTCACTTCCATCTGATGGCTCAAACACTCCAAAAAAAGTAGCCTAAAACTTAAAATGTCCTCTAGAGATGTCAGCTACCATAATAGACAAGAACCAGCACACGTAGCATCTATATGCTGAATTGACCCATTTGTTCAGAAAGGCTACAAATAGAGGACCAAGTTACTCCTGGGCTAAACCATGTTGATTTCAGGGGGAGTCAAATTTAATCTGTTGGAAACAGTATTAGAGTTGAGAGGTGCTGTTCAAGTCTAAATAACAGTGTAATAGTAAAGCTGGTCAGTATCTGTGTGCAGTAAGCAATTCAAAGATATATCCCTGCATGCAAAGAATACAATTAACTGGACTCCAAATTAAATGGGACTAGGTGTGCACTATAAAACAAACCACTATCTCCTCAAAGACCAATAGTGGACTGTCTCGTTTTGAGGATGGAACCTTTCTCACCACTTTGAGAAAGAGGTTCCATCCTTAAAACGCGTCAGAATGATTCCGGACTCCCCAGTGTGGCTCTAGGCTCCCGACATCTCTGGCTCCCTGATCTTCATTTGGTTGCAACATCTCGGACGGATCCCGGGCCCTTCTGCGTCCACCAGTGACTGTATCAGCATTAACACATTCTCAGTGCCGGGCACAATAGCCTTTTTGCATAGGGGGGCGGTTGTTTATTGATTTTATCAGAGTGTTATATCCCTGATTTCATTGTTGTCCTATTTATTTATTTAGTGTCTATTTCATGTTAATAAATGTTATATTTTAACTCTGTTCTTTTCATTTTCATATAAACTTGTGGAGCGAAAATGCATTGCTGAAGCTGCACCTTTCTTAGAGACAGGTCATCACTGGACCTTCCTTAAAGAGACAGTCCACTATTGGTCTTTGAGGAGATAGTGCACACCTAGTCCCATTTCATTTTTTGTATTAAACATTTTCTGTATTTTTGGGGTAGTTTCTGAAGAAAACTATTTTATATACCATTTATATACCATTTCAGTTCCCATTGAGGGTGAAGGATCCTCATTGTTTTCTTTGGTTTTTGGCTGCAGTGGCTTAAGAGCGGGTGATTTTCCATTTTTTATTAACTGGAATCCCCCTGAAATCAACATGGATTTGCCCAGGAGTAACTTTCCTCTCTGAATCTGGTCCAGAAAGACCAAATGTTCATAACCCAATTGGAAGTGATTTATAAAGCCAAAATAGGCATTCCACACTGCAGCCTGTGCTCTTGAAATTGAGCAGTAGTGACTAGATAGTAAAATAAATAATAAAACTGTTGTTGGATAATCCCAACAACAGTCAACAGAATATTTACAGTCACTGCTAGAGCTGTCGTAACATGAGATGCCGAAGGTGAGAAAAGGGGTCTCCAGTCCCTATAGTAGTTTTTGACC
>WWET01000267.1:534788-545320 GCA_011038615.1 Limnodynastes dumerilii | reverse complement strand
GATAGATAGATAGATAGATAGATAGATAGATAGATAGATAGATAGATAGATAGATAGATAGATAGATAGATAGATAGATAGATAGATAGATAGATAGATAGATACTGTAGATATGTGATAGATAGATAGATACAAGCAATCTTACACAAACCAATTTATAAGCCAAAAAACGGATACAGTACTTGTAAGGCAGGGGTAATCTATAGCGAATAAAGAAAAAAAAATATATGTAATATTAACTTGTAGTACAATACAGGATTCCATGGTACATATAATGAATGGAATTAACAAAAATAATATTCATTATTGTATTATTGTATTATTACAAGGAAACTGAAAAGTTTTAAGTATTTAAAAGTTAACTGGGAAAAATACGCTAAGGAAATCAAAATATAACATTTATTTCATTACAAGCAGCTTGTGAATACAGTGATAAACTAAATCGAAATTTGAAGTAATGTTTGGCTCCACAATTAGCCAAATGTGCCAACTGGCACACATAATATATTTGAAGGTCAGAAGGAGAGTGTTTGTTTATGGTACATTGCTTGGTACTGTGCAAGAAAAAATACATTTTATACATTAAGGTTAAGATAACAATGAATGAATGCATGAATGAACGAACAAGGGTAGATAGGGTGCAGAACATTAAAAATCAGTTTTTATTAAAACAAAAATAATTTAGCAATAGGAAATTGTGCAGGTATTTTTTTTTAAACCACTAGCTTTTATATAAAATAACATGGGACTCCATTGCCTGAATACAACTTGAATTGAAAATATACGCTTTGCACAATTACTGGCATTTCCTGCAACAGAAGAATGCATTTTAGTCACACATATTTATGGCACTAGGATTAAGCGTCCTGGAGAGACATTAGTATTAAGAATTTATTGAGTCTGTTCTCACCAGTGTTTCATTTCCTACTTTGCAGTGGGCAGAGGGAAGAAATGATTTCCAAACTGCATTGGTGTAAGGAGCATTTTATATGTATTCTGACTGCAGATAATGGAGCAGAGAGCTAAAGGAGTGTCATGGAAACATGCAGAGGTTGATGTATACTAAAGGTTTTTAGGGATAAAGCACCATCGTGATATGATAAAAACATGTTTCTGTGCTCTACAATATCACATTTAAGGGGAGAAATTATATGACATTAGCCATATGTTATGTTCTTGAGGCAAATCACTCTGTTTTTGTATTACATCTGTCGATATTTGTTTGTGAATTATCTCTGCATATATATATTCAGAACTCAGAAAACCATATACAGGGGATCATGGATTTTTGGTGCAGTATTTGTTTGTTTGTTTACCTTTTTACACATGACCTCATTCCTTTAGATTTCATTACCTAAACCCTAGTCGCATGAAAGCCATACATCTCTTCCAAGTTACTGCTTGAATACAGTCACATGAATAAGGGGTATATTTACAAACACGATTTAAAAAAAATTGGCTAAAATCGCGTGAGTTTACTGTGAATATCAAATCTCTGTATACACTAAAGCTAAACTCACATGAATTTAGGCCTCTTGAAAATCACAGAACCTAAAATCGCCATTGTGATTTTATCAATGTTACACATACAACTCACTGTATTAACAAAGGTTGCTTTGAAAAAGTCACAGTAAAATCGCCATTAAATCGCTGTTTAGCAATCCGCCCTTGGCTAGAGGCGCGCTGTTTAGCAATTCGCCCTTGGCTAGAGGCGATTTAGTGACAATTCACCCTGCGAGCCAGAAAAACACATGTCAATCTAGTTGACATGTGTTTTCCTGTGTGTCAAATCCGACTGCAGCACGCTTTAAAGCCTTAGCCATGCTGTGCTGATATGATAGAACTACAAGGCTAAGCATTGCTTAGCCTTGTAGTAATATCAGCGTCAGCTTGGTAAGACTTATAACCATGCTGCGCTGTGTGTTGTGTGTGTAACAAAAAAAAACGTTGAGCACCAAACATACATTAACACATTAATCTAAGTGTGAATGTAAAAAAACATTTTCCTGACTAATAATGTCCCCTAATGTTTGCACTTACCTCCGGTGGCCACCGTGTCCTATACTAACTGTGTATGAATGCAGTGTGTGGTGTATTAAAAGAATAAAAGTTTTTGTCACTCACCGTTTGCTGTCATCTTTCTTGGGAAAACTTGCTTGGTGAGTAGAATCTTCTTAAGTTGATTGCAGTGACATCCCCGTTGTTCTGGCACGGTCCTCTGCCTCTTCGGTACTTGACATGGTGGGGACAGGCTCCTTCTTCTTCTTACGTGCTGCTCCTAATGACCATTCGGTCGCTTTTATGTAACTGATGACGTCAGTTACACACACAACACATAGTGTGTTACACACACAACACACAGCGCAGCATGGTTAGAAGTCTTACCAAGCTGATGCTGATATTACTACAAGGATAAGCAATGCTTAGCCTTGTAGTTCTATCAGCACAGCATGGCTAAGGCTTTCAGGCATGCTGCACTTGTTTGTTTTTTTAAAAACACACGCAAGTTGCCGCAATTTTTCTAGGACAAATCGCAGTGCTTTTCTATAGAAAAACACAGCGATTTAGCCCATGCAAAATCGCTGAAACTCGCGGGTGTTTGCAAAAATTGTGGTCAAATCGCAGCTTAGTGAATTTGGTGAATTCATGCTGCAAATCGCTTGTAATTCGCGGCAAGATTTGCCTTTAGTAAATATAACCCTAAATCCGAAGAAGGACACCTAGGGAGCTGAAGATGATAACAACATGAATTGAATTCACTATGGTACCAGGTGCACATGTGAATAGAGTTTGCTCTGTTATTTTATAATGTTTGCAAATTTCACACATCCAACTTGTTTCATTTGAAGCTTACAAGATTAAACTCAGGTTTGAAATGTAGCTACAAAAATGTTTGGTTGTCTATGAGTTAGAAACTTTCTGCACATTTATGAACATCTGCAAAAGACAGTTATATTTTCAGACAAGTTTGACAATGGTGGAAATTACATATCTTAGCAGATGTTTTTATTGCACACAGTAGCTCTTCAAACATGCATTATGTTTGAAGAAAGTTATTTTGAATTTAAATAGAGCAGACTAAAACTGTATCTGCTCTGGAAATCTAACGAAATGTGTCAATAACACTGAACCAAATTTCCAACATTTATGTAAAAATTATTTATTGTTAGCTGCAGCCAACAAATGGATTGCCAGTTTTCTTCCTTTATTATTTTTAAACTTGAACATTATTAAATAAAAGTCTTTGTACCGCAGAGCCCTGTACAGCAATGAAAAAAAATGTATTTTGCTATTAGAAATAACTCTCCAATAGGTTGATGACTCCTGTTCCTGTATAGTTAAATGAATCTACATAACTCAAGTCATGATCATTGTACCAGCCAACAGCATTATTAACAAACGGTCTGATCATACCAGCAAGCATTTCCTAGATTATGCATTATCCAGTCCCCCAGAAACAAGTGGTGCCCTAGATCCCCTGTATAATACAACTCTTGAGAAAACCCTATAGCGGGAGAAACGCTTCGCGTTACATAGCAGCACCATTTAGACACACTCTCCACTACTTCAAATCTACAATATAGGGGCTAAGCTGTGACACCGACCCCCTGAATCATCATTATTCGATTTATAATCCGGCCGCATACAGATTACTGATCCCGGACCATAGAACGGGCTCTTACGGAAACTACCTATCCGTAATCAGCGGAATTTTGAATACCTGTCTCCTTCCTGCTAACTGCAGCCAGCCGAATTATAAAGGACGGGAGTTGGATCCAAAAGATTTGTATACATCAGTAGCCAGAAGTCCGGATACTCGGTCCTGTATTTGGGGGCCACTATTGGGCTCAGACCATCTCAATCACAGTGAGTACACTGTCATTAGCCAGGCGGCAATCGGTAAATACATCGACCTTGCAATAAATCCTGAAGGATCAGCTACCACTTAAACCACCTACACGTGAGTAACCATATCACACCAGCAACATAGCGAGAGGGGACTTGTAATATACTCACTGAAACATAATTTTATATTTATATGTTTGGCTGCTACATTGTATCAAATCGTTCAGTGACGTTGGAAATAATCACTCAGTTTAATATGGAATGTATGTCATGTTGAAGTAACAAGTTTGGTCCTCATGTTGCTATTCACACCACTGCGGACATTAATGTTCAATGTGCTTGCTGGCCTAGGACACTATATACCACAATTACATCTATATGTGTGCACACATAAAGGACAGCAGAACCACATAATCTAGAGCATCATTTTTTTTAAATCTCCAATCAAGCACACAGTACCATAGGATATAAGTGTGGCCAGATATATGGACTGAATTATTATTATCATCACTAATTATATCTTTGCAATATACTAGTTCTTTAAAGTGTATGCATACAATATTTGAGGCAGAGTGTTGTTCATAGATACTTATCTCTGACTGAGATAATTTTCTCAATATATAATAGATCACACCTGGAAGCTCAATTGAAGTGGAGAGCTCTACAATCTTCCACTCCCTCTGCTCTATATTGTGTCACCTTGGCCATCAGTTACCATGTTTTTCACGTCTAGATAACTGTGTATCGGATAGCTGGATAATTGCTCAGGTGTTTGGTTGGCCTACTTCATCCACCATTTAACAGTGCTGTTTTGTGGGCAGCGAGGCATTATAGGTGATATAGGGCTTCTCCAAACACTGAATTAAAGTGCCAATAAAAACCCACATAAGGCTCACTTTCTCCATTTCTGAGACATTTCTAACAGGTTAACATTTGTTCTAGAAATGATGTAAATTTTCATCATAGAGGAATCTACCAACACAGCCTTCATATACATAAATATTTTTTTTTGTGTCTGTTATGAAATATCGACAGGTCACAATGTTCCCAGTTGAGTATTATGTTAGTATTTACTGACAACCTATAACAATCTTTAGAAATGTAATAATGTGTATGTAATATATTTGCAATACTAACATAGGGCCTGCTAGAAAATTAGGTTTGTCTCTTACGTATGTCCCCTTGGCAAGTAACATCGGTGCATGCGCGTGCCAGATGTTACCTGTCTTAACCTTTTCCGCATTGGAACTTTGTTCCATATGGAAGAAGTTCCATAGATAGGTGGGGTAAGACATGTTAATGAGAGGACGGAGACGGAAAGCAGCAGTTAAGAAGTCAAGGTAGGGTTCTGGGCACAAAAGTGTCCAAAACCCCTTCCGAAAGAGGGGAGTGACCAGGGAGTGCACTACCCTCTTCCGTGTCGAAAAAGGACATCTGTTTTGATCCATAATACTCTACTGTTGACATTTTGACCTGTCTGCAATTTGACCTGGCATTTTGAATGTCAACATAACAACCGGCAAGGTACTGCATAATGCTGTTGGTGTTGGCGATATATGCCACCCTCCATCATCACCGCTGGCATCCTTGTTTCATTATGTTCTCCTTTATAGTGTTATTCCCCCAGTCTCCCAACTACAGTTCAATAGAAAATGGAATCACCCTACCTTCCAATGGCCATCATCGCATGGATTGTTCGTATAGATTCAATGTGCAGTAGATAAAAATATGGATGCTTCTAGAATGGAAAGAATTATGGATCGGTGTCAATTTACCCTTATCAGAAGGCATACTGTCCTTCAGACTTAAGACCAATGACCCAGATCTTCGGGCACGTACGTCCGTAATTTCACTGTTTTGAAGGTTGTGCATAAGCACACAACCTTCTTATGTCTCCGTAAAGACCACATCTCCGTAAGGACCACATCTCCTCCATCTCTTTATTGAATCTTTGAACCATCTCTATATTTTCTATATGAGCACCTTGAGAGGAGGCAACAGAGGCCTTATACTACATTTATCCTGAGTGCTCTCCACAACATTAATTTAACAAACATTATATGAATTATTATATTACAAGATAACTGGGAAAAATAAGTAAATCAAAATATAACATTTTTATCAGTACAAACAGCATGTTAATACAGGGATAAACTAAATCAAAATTAGAAATTATGTTTCTAGAAGTAGACAAATGTGCCAGTTAACCACTTACATCTATTCACTTGTCCACTTGTCTCCCAACTTAATCCCATCATTCAGTGCAGATTTACACTCCCCTTTTCCATCTAGTCTTCCCCTCTATTCTTCATACTCTTACGAATTTCCTCAAACTCTCTTTTAAGCATCTTCTACCCTATTAAACCCCTCTATACTTTCCAATATCCTCTCCCTTTAAGTTTTTAAAAAAGTTTTTTTCATACCCAAATTAATTCCAAATCTTGAGCTACGTTACTGTGCGTATTTTCTATGGTGCGCATGCGCAGTACTTACCAGAAGGCGATTTTACGTCTCCGCCATGCGTAAATTCGCTCACAAGCGTTGTTCTGGATCTGGGCCATTATATAAATTATTATATTACAAGATAACTAGGAAAAATAAGTAAATCAAAGTATAACATTTTTATCAGTACAAGCAGCATGTTAATACAGTGATAAACTAAATCAAAATTAGAAATGATGTTTCTAGAAGTAGACAAATGTGCCAGTTAGCCACTTACATCTATTCACTTGTCCATTTGTCTCCCAACTTAATCCTATCATTCAGTGCAGATTTACACTCCCCTTTTCCATCTAGTCTTCCCCTCTATTCTTCATACTCTTACGAATTTCTTCAAACTCTCTTTTAAGCATCTTCTACCCTATTAAACCCCTCTATACTTTCCAATATCCTCTCCCTTTAACAAGTTTTTAAAAAAGCATGTTTTTTTTTTAATTTTCATACCCAAATTAATTCCAAATCTGGAGTCCGTTTCACAATATTTATCCCTCACACTCAAGTATCAAACTCCACTGATTTAAGCTGGTAAGCACCTTACCTCCCTGAGAGTCTGCTAATAACCAGTTTTGTTTTATGTATGCTGGCTCAATATATTTATATAAAAAATTAAGTTACATGCGTAAAAATCCTTTAGATATATAGTGGATTTTAAGGAAAATCTATTTGTCAAGCCTCTGTAATCATTCTTTGATTTTGTAATCTTTTCAGCAAGACCCTGCTTTACTTTTGTGATTGTGATGTATCTGTACATTGTAACAACATACTTCTTACTAAATGATTGTGCTACATAAACTATTCAACATTTTTTAAGTTAAAAACATAATGTTTATATTTCAAGCTTTCCATAAAACTGAGTTTTTATTTAAATGACCAGTAGGAATAAAATAACTGAGGTCATCATAATGTATCATAATTTACTTTTCCTTTACATTAAATAATGTAAGTATAGTTACTAATTTAAACATACAATGGAACCTTGTGACATTAAATAGGAATAAAGTACTTGGAAGTAAAGATCTATGTACACTACACATAGTCTATACTATTGATGTATATGAAATAAAAAAATATTGTGTCAAAATATGTGCATTCTTTCTACAATTTACATGCACTGCAAGGATTTAATTACATTTCTGGGTCCTCTTTCAGTGCATACAATGCATCTCAGAGCAGGTGAAAGTCTACGTTTCTGGCAATATGGGGGAAGTGTGTTTATATACATTTCTACAACGACTGAATAAGCTAACAAAATGCACATTTAAAAAAGCACACTTGTAAAACCCATACAAATACACACCCATTGCAAACCCATCATACTTTGCTTTTACGAAAATAGCTTTTATAAATATTATCAGCACATCACCAGTAAGCGGTTATTGTGTAATGTCAACATTTCTTTCCTATATGTCCCATTGTCCGGTAGGTGCCAAATTAAGATTTCTCTTCACACTCTATAGTAGGACAAAAGCAGATAAACAGTTACAATAAAATGGTCAAATATTTCAAAAAGACTGGAACCTTGAAAGATGAGACTTAAATAGAGATATATCTTGTAGCAGAGATTAATTTTATTTTACAGTATATACAACTAAATTAAATACAGGAAATTATAAATAAATAAGACTCATGTTGAGAATTAATATTTAAAACAGTCTCATCTATTTTCTTATCATTGTTTTCTTTTACAGTACATGTACCTGAAAAGGTTTAAGACATTTTTTTTATATTATACAAATAAT
Organism: Limnodynastes dumerilii; assembly: GCA_011038615.1. Taxonomy (NCBI): domain Eukaryota; kingdom Metazoa; phylum Chordata; class Amphibia; order Anura; family Limnodynastidae; genus Limnodynastes; species Limnodynastes dumerilii. The sequence goes on along the minus strand of WWET01000267.1, from coordinate 537,236 downwards.
TTTGTCTGTATTTTTTAATTGTCTTAATTTTTTTATTTAATATTAGTTTTTTAAACATCAACTACAGCATAACTGCAAACAAATATAAATGATTTCCATTACATTCTGTATTTCTGTATTTAGAAGGACAGTAAATTATTATAGAAAACTGTTGTTTTGAAATTGACCTGGATTGTTTAAATGTAAGATATACTGGGGAAGGTATAAAGGAAGACTGTTATTTTGCATAATTAATAAATGGGCCACACAGAGACACTTCAAACATACATTGGTTCCTTATTGACAAATAAATTCCTTTTATTTCTTCGCTGTAGTTTTAACTATTGTAAAAAATTGTCAATAAAGCTTATTATTATTCAAATGAAAAAAAAAATACATCCAATGTGTCCAAGTTCAAATCCATATTTGCAGCATTAATGAATACTATACCACATTTAAACAGTAATAGCTAAATAACAGAATCCTAAAATAATACAAGTGAGAAAATTCTGTTTAATAGAACACATCTCCCATTAAATGGTGAAACATAAGTGGTTGCTAAGGTACATGTTCTAAAAATGAAGAATAACTGTGAATGTAATGTGTGACAATTGTCTTTATATTGATATACTGCAAGGATGATGCTGCATTATGTATCTGCTTCTCTCTATGGACTCATTGAAGAAATTCAGAAATATTTCAGCAAGACATAGGGCAAATCAAGGCCATTTAAATAGTTCTTAGTGGCAATGTTACTAATATTGAAAACATAACAGAAATAGGAAGGCCGGTATATTACCCAAGAAAATGTAAATGCAATTCACATAATGTCAAGTAAATCTATCTTAACAGAAGTGTAGCTTATGATTTTCTAATTTTTAAATCTCTTTCAACTACCTCCATCTATTTTTATCACAGCTATTTTTATAGTTGTAAAAAAATTATATATGCAATCTAAACAATCTTTTATAGTGGCTGTTTCTATTGGCATAGATATCTAGCTAAACAATAGCACCCTCTATGGGACGAGTGTGGTATTACCACTGATAGGCTTTAATATCTTTAGTCTTTCCTTTTATTTAGCCAGTTTTGATTGTGGAAGAAAACATGCAATGTGCAAACAGAATGAGTTGAGAGGTGATTTTTTTTGGAGGCTCTACATAAGAGTTTTAAAAAACTGTTTACGATTTGTGTGCAATTTTCCCTGTATGTAAAAAATATGTATATACAATTAGCACCCCTTCCCTAAGCAACATGGGTTTTATCATTTAGGTTTATCTAACCTTGGATTTTATACAGTCTATAACAAAACATAACACCCAGCCGTTGTATATGTCAGATACAGATACAGATCTGCAGTGGAAGTGCAATAAAAATTTAGCGCATGCAAAATTTGTGCTTTTTCACTTTTTTCCACTTGCTGTCATTGGAAATTGCCCATTTTTCAGTAGTTTTGATCCGATCCAAGGCAATTATTTCTCCTCAGACACGGGAGCAGGCACCAAATCCATAACAAACCCAATTTTTGTATTTACTTTGGTAAGATAGCCAACCTATCATTAACATTTTCTTATATCTTTCCAAATCTTTGGTTAGCTTATTGCTTTAAAATTCTGCTATCCACTGTCCTTACTTCATTGGTCAATGGGTAGGCAGTGGCTGCAACCAGAAAAATGTAGCCATCACCAATATACATTTTGTTAGAGGAAGGAGGTTAAGGCTCTGTATTATATGAGATAATTATGACTGTCTGTGTTGTGACTGGTAGTTCAGTAAGTTCCAGCTGCTAATCTACCATTCACAGCAAAGTAATTTTCTGACCTCACCCTTAGGGCCACCATCAGACAGATGGGACTATTGGTCTCCTGTTGGAGACAGATACCAATACGTACCTTAGCACTGCAGCAGCAGGTATCAGCTGCTTAGAGCTGCACATTAGTGGGTCAGTGCCCAAGGAAAGACTTCCCTGTCCATTGACCCACTGTTAATGAAGGTCCCCGGAGATTTGCCCCCTATGTGGCGTCATCCATGATGTCATATAGGGGCAGGATGGCGCGAATGTGTCCCGGGCCCCAGCATTTATGGCGGCGGCCTCGTTCATCTCTTGCTTCTGCAGAGCCATATTAACTAGAGATGTTCACTGACACCTGGGTTTTAGTTTTGGTTTTGGATCTGTATTAACGTTGTGTTTTGGTTTTGGTTTTGCCAAAACCGCCCCCACGTGTTTTGGTTTTGGTTTTGGATCTGTATTTTTTTTAAAAATTCCTACAAAATGCTAAAATCGCATAATTTGGCTCTTTATTGTCCCTATATTATTATTTACCCCATTAACAATAATTTGCAGTAATTTCTAGTCAATTTTGAGCACCTCACAGGTAACAATATTATTTTCATGCATCTTAGGCCAAACGCTGCAGCGGGCTGGCTTGTTACTTACTATTACTAAACAACAGAGCAGCGGCACAAACA
>WWET01000267.1:484655-494736 GCA_011038615.1 Limnodynastes dumerilii | reverse complement strand
ATTAAATATGTATATCCAAACTTTATGTTGTCATTCGGTATCCTCTTAGGTTAAAATCATATGGTTTGAAAGAATATATATATATATAGAAAATTATATCTTCTATGTCGTCATGCCTACACCCCCACACTCCTTGCCAGCCTTGTGACACCTCAATCTCCATTTCTACACATTATCGTTCTGATTTACAATTCATCATTATCTTTATTCCCCTCTCTCAATCAATGTTTCCTTTAAGTGTGGCTAGCCAATGAACAACAAAGAATACCAAGAAAATCAATAAATCAATGGTTCATGTTGACAGTGATGCAAGACTTTAATAAAATTGCAGGAAAAGAGGGACTAAAATACGGTTTTCATAAAATCCATATATTCTAGCTAAAAACATATACATTATTATAATACAATGCATCATTTTCCAAAAAGAAAGTAACAGAAAATGCTTATGGAGTGATCACAGTTGCCTAACGGCATTGCCACAAAAATTACAATCCTATGTGCATCCTGTGCTCCCTCTTGTGGCCATGTGTTTAAATTACAAGTGTAATGATTTGAGAGTTTCACCTTATCAGTGAAGGTTTAATTACCAAACACAAACTATGTAGATTATTTAAAATCACTTTTATATTGCAAAACATGGCTTTTGTTAAATAATATTACATTGTGGCTAGTAAAAATTGGCTAAGAAATACAACTTTAAACCAATGTTTCCATCATAGATGTGTTGTAGTAGGTGTACATTATTAATTGTGTTTAGTTTACTATATTTTTGGCCCATTTGGCTTAAATAAGCAAACGCATACCCTGGTATCATAATGCACTGCTATCATTATTCTAGGCCTTTGCGTCCCCAAAAGAAACTGCATATTACCCTTACCCTCCCATCATCATAAATAAGTTATCTATTAACTTTGTAAAATTTGACCCAAATTATGTAAACTTATTGGGACCTAGTAATGCCTGACACTTAGAATCACACAGCAGTTGGACCCCCACTGCAGCCATAACTCTGACCGTAGTGGGAGTGGGGTTTTGGACCATGTGTGTAAATTATTCTTTGGTGAAGGCGTCTGAACGTAGTACAGGAGTGGAAGGAAAAAATATAAGCTTATTATTAGCAGCAACAGACATTTATCAGAAAATTTAGGAAAAACAACAAAAATAAAAGGGGTAGCAAGTATAATGAAGGCAAAAAAAGATATAAATAAACATAGAAAAATGATGACAGGGAGGTGTATCTTGCAAAGCAGAAGGAGGCTTGGAAGATTATGAGAGCTACAAAAGGCCAATCTCAGGAAAAACGGCCACTCAGTGCAAAAACAGGACCAAAGTTTTTTGTTTAAAGAATATAAACGAAAGGCAAAAACTGAAGAAGGTAAAACAAGACCAAAAACAGCAAGCCGTAGCTTTGTCAGGGTGTGGCTCGCCAGTAGAATATCTGATTTCTGACAAACCACATCCCAACCGTAAAGCACCAACAGCAATGGTCATCTGCAGGTAAAAAGTGTCATGACACTGGAGCATGTTTGAAGAATTCCAACAGCAACAGGTACATTAGCCATTCCCTAACCCTTATCCTATCCTTCCCCTTCTAGTACCCTAACCTTAACCCTCCATGTTTCACAGCCTAACCCTAACCTTCCCCCTTTTAGCAGCCTAATCTTAACCCTCCATGTTCCACTGCCTAACCGATCGATGCAACACAGCTATAAGCATTATCCCATGTGTGATCCGGTTTGGGTGTGAAAGGGGTATAAGAGGGAACATCCACTTGGAAACTCAACACAGACCCTTTGATCAAAGAATTAGTCTGTTAAGTTGGAACTCCAACCACAGCAGCAGCAGAAATCCGATGCCAGATTCCCACTGCATCCTAACATCCGCACGGGTGAGTGGAGGCCATTCCCCCTGTTCGTACAAAGTTACAAGCGCTGGACCCTGCCTTAGGATTTCTGCGCTGTCCCCATGTAAAATTGGAATGGTGCACAAATCAGGATTTTACAGTAAACCTAGCCCTTACTTTAAATGCCTCTTCCCTCCCTTGCATACCCACAGTATTCAACATGTCCCGCTGACGGAGAGGCCTCCAGCACAGGTACAGTGTGTATCCTGAGGATCCATATCTGTGCTGGAATCCTTATGAGTGTGCATGTGCTCTAACACACATTTATTAGGTCTGGATCCAGCCCAAAATCAGGATCTTCACTTTAAGATTCTCAAAAATGTAAAATTATTGTTAACAGTGGTCGAAATTTGGTATGGAAACATAGAAATAATAGACAATAATGGAGATTTATAGCTTTCAAATTTAATCTGTGACAGAGGAAACAGTGTGGCTTCCCTGTATACTGCCCCACTTCAAGCTCAGATTGTAAGTTATTTTTACAATCAATTTACTGACAGGAATGTAGTGGAAAGGTTGCACCATAGAGTGTATATAGCTTGGGCTGAAGAGTCTCTGCGAATTACAGGACTCTCTAATAACTGCATGGAAGATGAGCAAAGTTCTGAATTCTGAATCCAGCCTTATGCTATCAACAAAGAGTTACCATATTAAAGGTCTAATACAGCTAAGGTTCCTGAAGCATTTTATAATTCTCTGTACAAGTATCTTAGCAGAAGGGGTATGATCTATGAGACAGAAACGATGACTTACCACTGGAAGCCCGCTGATAAATAATCTGCATTTTATACAATCAGTTGATGTTGTAACGTTACATTATGATATTGCTGTTCTAAAATATCCGTCATATTTTACTGTAAAACTTGTGATGATTATATGAGAAAATAGAATAACATAGATCAGCAGTTCTCAACCTTTTTTTGGTTGAGTACCGGTTGCCCACCATGGAATCATGGCAAGTACCACTTTGCTTATCATGAAGATACATACCCACAAGCCATATACATTTTTTTCAGTGTCTTTTGTTGTTGTTTGTATAATTCTGCAGTGATTTCAAGAGGCATTATCTAAATATGCAATTTAGTCCCAAAGATATTTTATTAATTATGTCCTTGGCCTTTCCTTACAATCTTGCCCAGTTGCCCTGAGCATCACCTGACATAGGTCCAAGTACCACCAGTGGTACTAGTACCACAGGTTGGGAACCCCTGATATAGATAATAGATAATAAAAGGTTGGAAAATAGAAAGTTACTATTGGTAATGGGAAGCTATTTCCCTGTTCCCAATAGCTACAGGCGGTGATTGGTAGATTAGGGTTATGCTGCAGTGGTTAAAAGGTTAAGGTTTAAGGGGAAGTTAAGGGTAAGGCTGTGGGGCATGCATGGTTAGGGTTAGGGCTGAAGTAGGGGAAGGGTAGGGTTAGGCTGCAGGAAAGGGAGGATTAGGGTTAGGAAAGGGTAAAGGGTAGGGTTAGGTTAAACACTTACCTTTCAGCATATGACTTTTTAAAATAAATACCATTGTACCAGTGAACCACACTCCCCACATACGTGCTACCCAACTAGTCAGCACTGTGAACAATCAAGACTATTATAGTTTATGGGCGGTATTCAGAGATCCGTTTTTGAGGGGGATTCCGTGCGTATTTTTAGGATTGGATCAACTGCGCATGTGTAGTAACTTTATTTACGTAGTTTACGTTGACTATACGCACGTAAGTGCCTAATGGACGTACATGTGAATCGCACTTGGGGACACACGCACGGAAATCAGACGTACGGGAAAATTTACATAAAAGTGGGGGGTATTTAAATGGACGCATGGAGACGCAGTTATCAAGCATATGTAGCACATATACGCGCGTAAGTACACCCGGAAAGAACAGAGTCTTCTATGGACTCGTAAGTCACCGACCACACATCCGGGAGAGGGGAGTGTCGGGGTTGTTGGTGGGTGTTTTTTTGCTCCAGCCATGCGTATAATTGCGTACATTAAAAAAACGGTTCTCTAAATACGCCCCTTATTTTTTAATCTTTCAATCAGGGCCCGTGTTCTCCTCTCTGGAGCATCCCACGCATGTAGTGAAGACTTGTGTGGTCTTATTTTGACCACAGTAATGATCCTTAAACTATAATAAATTTTATATCCTGGTTTTAAATCGGCCAATAAAAGATCAGACACTGACTGACTGCTTCCATTTTCTTAAAATATATTGTCATTTTGATGTGCTGCTATAACTTACAATGGTCATCAGTGTTGTATGCAGGGTGTCACCTTGAGCATGTACTCTATTGTACTTGTTGCATAATGGGAAAAAGAAATAATAAATAAACATATACATTTATAATTCTAAATATTAGAGGTAAAAAAATGCAATGATTTAATATAAATAGCAGTATATTTATACAGTGTAATTACTTTTATACTGTGAGCAAATAATAATATATGTAAAAAAGAATGTTGTGATATAAAAGGTTCTCATTGAGGAACCATATGATTGGTAGTTCAAAAATGTAAAGTATGGGGGGGGGCTGACAAATACGTAGGCGTATATGACATGCAGACATCTGGGGTTAACACAACTCATGGAGGGCTTAAAAAAACAACAGTTCTTTACCTAAGATAACACAGGCCTTGGAGTGATTAATAATCTGAACATAATCAAGGGCAAACTGAATTTAGCAGAAAGGAGTCACCCACTGGAACGCCTAGAGGTAGCGAGTGTGAAGAAGGACATTGAGCTGGCACGATGCTGGTACATGGATTTGCGTGTCAGTTCTGTTCCCAGAAGCATCACTCTGAGACTGATGATATGTGACATTATCATAATCAACCTTGAAAAGACTTTGCTGCTCTCAGCATCGTACACTTGAGCCTTTTACCTTGTTAAAGGTGATGTACAGTTTGTTTACCCCTAATGCCATAATCTTCTGACCACACAGTTAACGAAGGCTGAAATTAAACCATATTGCTCCCAATATTTCATCCACAATCAAACCTTCCAGTACCTGAGACAGTGCTTTTTGTTTTAAAGGAAAAATAAAATAAATGCTGAGTTAAAGTTCAATTTACCATTAAATAAGTGTGTTTCTATGCACATTGGTTTATTTCTTGTATTATTTTTACTTAATTTTCAAACATTTATTGAAACATTTGTGATGACTTGTTCACAAATACGTAACATGAAGTAGGTTAGTGATGGCTACTATTACTTGGATAATGTTTTAATAATGTATTTATTTATAAAAACAGGTTTTTATATAGCGCCATCCGATTATGTAGCGCTTTACAGAATATTTCACATTCAGTCCCTGCCCCATTGGAGCTACACACTGTAACTAGGGATGTGTAATAGAGGCGGTCGCCCAGGGCACAGAGTCAAAGTGGGGTGCCAGTTAGTTCATTTTTAAAGTTAAACTAGTTATTATTTCAGGGTTGGGGGCACCATTTTTCCTTCTTGCCCCTGGCACTCAAATTTCTAGTTACGACTCTAAGGGAAGGAGAGGAGACCAACCTGACATATGTATAACAGTAGTTCCACAATGTAGCAATTGACAAACAGTGGTAAAGGGAGGGCGTTTCTAGCGGAACGTGAGTTTCAGGCACCAAACATGTCAGCTGGTGCTGTTTAATCACTGGCAGACTGCTGACACCAGGTACACTGTGTCATGCTCAGCGGCAGACGCCGCCGCATTTACCTGACTCGGAGCCGTCTGTCAGCGGCTCTCCCACGTCATGCCCATTCTCCAGCCCTCCAGAGTGCCACTCCCAATAGTGGCAGCCTCCTGAACAGTGTCCATTGCATGATGTCTGGGATTAGGCACCAGCACCACTATCCTCTGGTGCATGGGCGTCGCCATCTTGTCTCCTGATTCCCAGCAGTCACTCAGGTACTGCCTCTGCAGTACACATGACCCCTCCAACCAATCCGTGCACTGGGTGGGCTATTTAAACCCTGTGCACTGATCCCTCAGTGTCAGAACAATTTGGTTCATTCAAGCTGCCTGGTTCCAGCCTGTCTTGCATCCAGCCTGTCTTGTCTCCGGCTCACCTGTACTACAGCTTCCAGTTTACCTGCACCACAGCTTCCAGCTTACCTGCACTACAGCTTCCAGCTTACCTGCACTGCCTGTTCTCCAGCAGTCCTCTGTCCAGTCCAGTCTCTGGAGCAATCCAGTCCAGTCCAGCAGTCCGCTGTCCATTCGAGTCTCTGGAGCAATCCAGTCCAGTCCAGCAGTCCACTGTGAAGTCCAAGTCTCTGGACCATCCAGTCCAGTCCAGCAGTCCGCTGTCCATTCCAATCTCTGGAGCCATTCAGTACAGTCCAGCAGTCCGCTGTCCAGTCCAGTCTCTGGAGCAATCCAGTCCAGTTCAGCAGTCCGCTGTCCAGTCCAGTCCCTGGAGCAGTCCAGTCCAGCAGTCCGCTGTCCAGTCTGCTGTCCAGTCCAGTCCAGCAGTCCGTTGTCCAGTCCAGTCTCTGGACCATCCAGTCCAGTCCAGCAGTCCGCTGTCCATTCCAATCTCTGGAGCCATTCAGTACAGTCCAGCAGTCCGCTGTCCAGTCCAGTCTCTGGAGCAATCCAGTCCAGCAATCTGCTATTCAGTCCAGTCTCTGGAGCAATCCAGTCCACCTGCAGTCCACTGTCCAGTCCAGTCTCTGGAGCAATGCAGTTCAGTCCAGCAGTCCGCTGTACCGTCCTGGTTCACTTAGTTCCGCCTACCTCCTATGCACAAGCACTACCTTCGGCCTCCAAGCTTCCACTACAGTGCCAGTCATCCTACAATGCCTCTCAGAACCCGCCACTGATCCCAAACATACCCAGATTGTGACACACTGCTTCTGCCAGCATTGTGCATGTGATGTCATGATATCACACAATGGCTGGAAAAAGTATTATAAAAATATCCCAGTAATAGATGAAGAAGAGAAACATGCAGCATAATAAGTAAAAATAAGAGCAAGCAATAAACAAGAAAAATGACGCTGACCTAAATTTGAGCTTAAAAATAACCGATCTTATGTATTGTCCTACACCCTAAACAAGCAAAATGGAAATCTCCTGCACCATTAATTACAGAACTGCTTTATGTACTGTACACTAAAGACATTTGTCACCTGCATACTAGATTTTACTTTGTGTATCAGGTGGCAGGAATATATCATTATTGATTTATGTTTCTAGGTTTTCCTCTTTAGACTACAGAGTTTTGGAGGACATTGATTCTGAAGGTCACTGACTCTAGAGGTCAAAATAATGGTACTAAAAACGTTTATCATGGATTCCTGCACACAACACTCCATTTTATATGAATGGAGACATCTTAGAACCTAGGCAGAGAACAAGAGAAAACCGGTGCCAATGTAGACATGTGCAAACCCATGTAAACCTGTAATGGATTTCAATATGTGAGTTCTACGTCCAAAAGCAAATCAAATTCTGCTCCAATTATATAAAAAATCATAGATTTTGCTTACATGTATATGTCTTCCCTAAACTATATCATAATTACATTATCAAATAAGAGATAAAATTAGGGCTCCAATGGCAGAGTTTATCTCAGCAGGCAATAGAAAGAAAATGAAGAAGCTCTATTGGAGTCTGAACACCAATTATTATTAGAAGTTCATTTATTAAATTAATAAAATAATAAAAATAAACACACATAAAATATCAATAACAAGTCTGCACATAGACTGAAAATGGCTGTTGATCAGGCAAACGATTATGTCTATCAAAACAAATATAAGAGCAAATACACCTATATTGCACTAGTGTGCAAAGATAATAAAATAGCTATTATAGTACTAAAAAGTCGCTTCATGCAAAGCCAATAGTCAACATCTCTGACAAAAAAGTGCAATCAACATGGTTTAGCCCAGGAGTAACTAATTTCAAGCACTTAAGTCTGGATCCAGCCCATTGGGACAGATCCTAAAGTAAGTACAACAGGGGAATTACGATCTGCAAGCTCATAATTCCCGATCTGCAAGCACACAACCTACTTACGATATCATACCGGCTGGCGTACGTATCTGAGTTACATACGCCAGTGGGTACGATAAAGGGGTGTTAACCCTATATTACGATGGTCATATCTCCGCCATAGAGGCAGAGATAGCCATGTAAAATAGGGTTAGGGGAGGGGGAAGCCCAGTTACGATTAGATATGCGGCCATAAGGCCGCACACGTGATCGTAATAGTTAAGGTAGGAATCTGGACATGTAAGTATCCAGATTTCCTACCAACAGCGGGGAGTGCACAGGGCATGCAATCCCAACTACGATGCTGCCCGTACTGACCTCGGGCAGCCATAAGGCACCCGTAGGTCATGATCTGGGCCATTGGGCCTGATCCAGACCTACGCCGATGCACTTACTAAAGCACAGCGTATCGGCGTTCACTTACCCCGACACTCTATGCGGGCGTATGGCCCCTTCCTTACGCCGGCTGAAGGCTGCCCTAACTTCAGCCGGCGTAAGGAAGGGGCCCTACGCTCGCACAGGAGCGTATGGCCGCTTAGCCCGCCCTCCCACCCTCATTTACTTACCTCCCCCCGCCCACCAGCAATGCCTGCTGATGCTTAGCATCCGAATATGTTTAGGGAAGATTGTTACATTGAGTTTACTTAATTGTGGGGTATTCAGTGGAGTCAGACTCCTCCATACTGGGAAGTTTCATTCTAGGAATAGCCAGAGAGTTTTTCTAAGCTCCCCTTTTAGTTACTTAGGTACAAGTATTAAAGTTAAGGGATGGAAAGGGGTATTTGTTAAGGGGCTGAGATTAGTTATGGTGGGTATTCAGGGTGGGTTTTAGTTTTGGGCTTTAGGTTTGTTTTAATTCTGAATATGATGTAGTGGGCGCAGCAGTCATAAAAGAGGCTGTTCCCCTACTTATGTGGGTTGAATGATAAGATTAAGCTCTCCTTGGTCCTCAATCAGGTTAAAAAAGCCCCATCTGATATAATTTGCCTGGTAGAGACAAGTTGGTATTATTATTATTATCGTTTATTTATAAGGCGCCACAAGGGGTCCTCAGCGCTGTACAAAATTCAACAAAATACAGTACAGATATACATGGCACAGATGGATAGCATAGTAAATAATAAAAAATAATATAAATATATAAAAATTTCACAAAAAACAATATCAATGGCAGATCAGGGAGGAGGGGATAGAGTGCAGTGAGAGGTTGAGAGGGAGTGAGGTGGAAGTGGTAGAAGAAGGAACAACACTTGGATGGAGGGCCCTTCTCACGTGAGCATAAGGGGGAAGGAAGTGGACTGATGGTGTGAGTGGAGGAGAGGGGGCAGAAAGGAAAACAATGGATAGATTCTAAGCCTCCGTTAGGGCTGACCAGAATGGGATCACGCTCAGATACCAACTGTCCTAAATGTGGGGGCAGGGCAGGCATTTACTGTGGTCTTGTCCAAGACTGACTGACTGCCTCTTGATCTGCTATATGGACATTTATTGGAGACATGCTGGATATGCTTCCTCCTATTACCCCCTTGATAGCCCTGTTTGGTGTATCACTGGAGGAACTGTTCATTGTGGCAATATAAAAGTATGTTACCTCACTACTTTGGCGAAGGTTGTTAATGCTAGGGGATGGTTTGCACCTGACTCGCCCACGCTTCTCCAGTGGTTAGCACTGGTCAATGAAACCATTGCACATGAAAGACACTTAAAATACAAGGCTATATATAAATACCATAGGTGATAGCAATTCCCATAATTTCTCAATTTAACAGCAATCACAAGAAGATTGAAGGGATAATCAGAAATCACTGGCATATTTTACTGGGAGACCAAGAATTACGCAACATTATCCCTATCACACCCAAGTTCCTTTATAGAAGGGCCCCAAGTTTGAGAAATAAACCAGTAAAAAGCGCTTTTGATCCCAATTAAAAGAGCCCCATATTAAATCCACCGGTTTTTATAGGTGCAGGGATTGTACTTTGTGCAGACAGATCCTCCAGACCATTAAAGACCAGGTGGAATGAACATGTAAGAAATATTTAGAAGGGCCTATAAACACACCCAATGGGCCTGATCCAGCGCTACGAAAATTCGCAACGACGGGCGAATGCGAACGTTCGCTCGTCGTATCAACCTACACGCCCCTAGCACTCCCATAGTAAAGTCCCTGCTTACGGCGGCTATACCCTACA
>WWET01000267.1:472073-482130 GCA_011038615.1 Limnodynastes dumerilii | reverse complement strand
GAAACGATACGCAGATTACGTACAATAGCTACTGCGCATGCGCAGTAGCTACTGTTCAGTGAATTACGGCCGTCCATGGAAGACGGCCGCAGTTCTGGATACGACCCTTAGATACTATTTATACGCATGTTTAATCACAAGTGTATCCTAAGTCAGCGCCTATAGGCACATTTGTGAGAGAGAGAGAGAGAGGGAGAGGGAGAGAGAGGGACTCAGTTGATGAGGACTTTTAATCTCTCTCTATATATGGCTGCCCTCCTTACCTTTATTTATATATGCTCATATCCAACTCATTGTGTATCGCTGCTCCATATTCCCTCATTCTCAATACTCATAGCTCTCACTGTTATGCTCTCCATTGCACTGATAGAACATCAGATACACTTACTTTTGTGTTGGCCCAAAAAATAGTGGCTCATACTCGGATGTGGTCATAATCTAATTTCTTTGTGCCAATAATGATAAAATGTGTAATTTTTTGACCATTCTTGACAGAAATGGCTTATGTTTTGCTCTCTGATTAGAATCTCAGAAAAAACAACATATATAAATAGATATTTATTTTAAAAAATCAAGATTGTTTTTCTACATATATATCAATCAGCTTATACTCTACACTGTATTAATCCAAAAAGGGAATTTAAGAGACATAAGAGGTAAACATAAGGGGAAAGGGGGGAGATGACAGTTAAACACATCAGGGCTTTGTTAAAACATATGGTCTACTATTGTATTCTTCTACAATGCTGAACAGTATCAGAAACCAGTAATTTCAAGCAGGCAGTCTTGATTATATGCATTGATAGTGCTAGTAGCTCTGCAGTTATCCACACAAAAAAATAAATCGTAGCAATTAATAATGGATAAATGAAAACACCCAAACGTTACTGTGACAAGATTTGAAATACTTACCGCTGACTCTCAGACAGTTACATGGTCGACAATGAAGCAATAACCACCATAAGGTTAGCTAGTACACTATACATTATCTATTATGTTGACAGGGTACAAGTTCGAAACGTATTCGTTCCTTTCTCTGCTCCAGCATCTCATCTGGCTGACCGCCGATCCAGTGTCATCCTCCACTGCATGAAGGCAGTGGAGGACATAGATAAATTAACATAGATAAATGTAAGATTATGCATTTAGGGATCAAAAACAAGCATGCAATCTATAAATTAAATGGGGTAAATTTAGGAGCATCTTTAATGGAGAAGGATTTGGGAGTGCTTGTGGACAATAGACTTAGCAATAGTGCTCAATGCCAAGCAGCAGCTGCAAGGGCCAATAAAGTATTAGCATGCATAAAAAGGGGAATAGATGCAAGGGAAGACTGTGTAATTTTGCCACTATATAAATCATTGGTGAGGCCTCATCTAGAATACGCAGTTCAGTTCTGGGCACCAATCCATAAAAAAGACATTTTGGAACTAGAAAGGGTTCAGAGAAGGGCAACAAAATTGTTAAAGGGTATGGAGTCATTGAGCTATGAGGAAAGGCTAGCCAGTTTAGACATGTTTACTTTAGAAAAGAGGCCCTGTATAATGTTCCTAATGAGCTGGAGAAACAGCAAAACCAGTCCAGATATTCAGGGGACGTAAATACTCTCAGCTGTTTCCCTCACAGTAGTTTAGCCCAAAGCGTTCCTCTTTAGGGTAACCCCACCACGGACCATGTAAACAACAAGATAAAGGACCGTTAAGAAAACGTTTAATGCTTGTGACTTTATACAATCTCCTGCAAGCTTCTTCAGTGTTTTGTGGAACACCTGTTTTAAGTCGTGGCAGCTGCAGTTGATGAGCGCTGGGTAAAGAGGCTCTTTTCATTGCATTTAGAAAAGAGGCGTTTAAGAGAAGATATGATTACTATATATAGATACATCATGGGTCAATACAGAGAACTTTCAAAGGAATTTTTAACCCCAAGGACACGGGGCACCCACTAAGGTTAGAGGAAAAGAAGTTTCACAACCAGCAAAGGAAAGGGTTCTTCACAGTAAGGGCAGTCAGGATGTGGAGTCACTGCCAGAAAAGGTTGTGATGACAGTTTCAGTTGATATGTTTAAGAAAGGATTAGATAAAATTTTAGCAGAAAAGGACATCCAGGGTTACGCTAATTTAAATAAAGGACAGAAGTGGAGACAAGGAGAAATTTATATATTTTTTATGATTGCAACAGTTTGGAAGTTGCTTCATATGGATTAACTTCAAATATAAAGATAGGGATCGCAGGAGATCCAAAATAGGTTGAACTTGATGGACTGTTGTCTTTTTTCAACCTCATCAACTATGTAAAAGGCAAGTTATTGTTGTACAATATCAACCACTGTATCTATCGACATAACACCACTGTATAGTACAAGATGGACATTTTGTGGCAGCAGCACAACTTATGACTGAATATAGATTACAATTGTAAAGAGAAGCAAAGATCACTTATGCACACTCTAATAGCTCAAGATTACTCCTCAATGAAAACTTACAACTATTACATTTTTATTAATTCAATTCAAATGTGGAGAAACTAGCTGCGAAATATAAAACTTTTAGATGGAGATTGTATAAAGAGAGAAAAAAAGTGAATTTAGATCAATGCTCCAGTTCCCTTATTAATTAGCCTTTTAATTAATGCAATGCTATGTTTATTTCCAATAGAAATATTATTAGCTGCCAATAATCCATATATAGTTAGTAAAAGTTAAATTCAAATCTCAAAACCAGCTTAAGCTGTAAAGCTGGAAGTAACAATAGTTTGTCTTAAGCTTTAGAGACAGAACAAATACATATCCCCAAATTTCTATTTTTTCCTCCCTTTGGGATAAGGACATTGGGCAAGATCCTAAACTATGCACGCAAGCGATTTTACACTAGCCGCTGACATAACTCCGAACGCACGTACCAGCCACGTATCAACAGCGTAACTACGAACAAAGGGGCGTGACAGCCATATGACCCCCGTAATTATGCTTCGGAGGTAGGATGAGGCATTTAAATCATACATTATGGGCTTAGACAGGTACGTACGTGAGTAGTTACGCATAGAAAAGTTAAGGTAAGGTTTGGCAAGCGCAAAACAGCCAAAGTACGAACGAGCGAGGGGGGTGCATAACAATTACGCTAGCGTATATACGCTACACAACGAAACATAACAAGCACTTAGGTCTGGATCTACCCCAATATGACAGTATATTAATCTGGATCTATAATCCACCAAGGTGTCATTTTATTTCCTACCCAGAGTTTTGATCATTAACATGAGCTCCTATCTCAGTCCCCCATGCAGAAAATCTCACTCTGCTTGTACAATTATATAGTGTATTATATAGTACTGGAGGAGAGACACAATGTAATCTTCAACCTCCAAGAGGAGGCACACTCCAGATACTGGAATAACGCAGCTTAACTAAATAATATTTTCAAGTTGATAAAGATATCTGTAAGCACTGCATTTTAAATAATTCATTGTTTAAGGCAATGGAAACGTGGAGCGAAAGCAGACGCGCATTTCGCATTACCTGCTTTGTCAAGGCTGTCAGACGAGCCCTCGGTGATAGCCTTGACAAAGCATGTAATGCGAAATGTGCGTCAGCAATCGCTCCAAGTTTCCCTTGCCTTAAACAATATTTTGCAGATATCTTTATCAACTTGAAAATATTATTTAGTTAAGCTGCATTTATCCAGTATCTGAAGTGTACCTCCCCAATATATAGCTATATTGTGACTAAACCTCCTTTTTATGTATGTGCTGACACATAGTGGTATATAATGTTTGTTTGGAGCGCCGGACCTCTCTTTAGTTCCTTGTAGTTACATAGTGGTCACTTTTGGTCCTTGGCTGCACCTCTCCATTTATATATACACTTGCACACATTTCATATATTTGAATAAAAGCACAACCTGGTGCTTTTTTGTTACTGTTACTAGTTTTACTTTAGGAGCCTGACCCCAGGGCCGGCGCGACCTGCTCCGCAAGGGGATGCGGTGCGTCCCAGCGCCATCCTGGATAGGCGCCGGACATCCTCCCGCACCACGCTTACAGATTGGCAGCGTTTATACAGTCTCCTATAGGAATGCTGCCAATCTGTATAGCGGGAAGCAGGGGGATGGCCGGTGCCATTCTGAATTAGAATTATAATGGAATCCAAATATAATGGCTATCAAGCAATTGTTTAGGAAAGAAATTGTTCAATGTTACAATATCAGTTAGGGATAAGAATATCCTAATATAAATGTAAATAGTGGAGTGAAATTCCGTACCAGCGTGCGGAACTATTGGATCCAAAGTACACTGAGACATGTGGTGCCTTTATACTCACAACTCACAAATGGCTGTGTTCAATGCTGTCCAGGGACGGAGTAAACTCCTTCCAGAGAGCTATGAATATAAGCGAACACCCCAGAGGCAACGCGTGGTTCGCGCTCCAAGGACCGAAGACCGCTTGTACTATAGCAGATGAAAGTAACAGCTGTTCATACACACGTCACAAATGGGCGTTCCACTGACGCGTTTCATCCTATCAAAGGACTTTCTCAAAGCGAAGTACTAGAGTCATGTGATCAAGCCCTTTAAATCCGGAATATACACGTGGAAATTAAGTGGGTAACCAGAAGCCGATTAAATATTGCTTCAACAAAGTATAGATATTTTCATTTCTTTTTCAGATATTCAGTCCGGGTAAGGTGCCTATATTTACAAGGACATTTTTAAATCAATAAAAAAACAATAAAAGACTAAATTCTCTGCTGTTCAATTACATGGCATTTAAAGATATAGGGCCATATTCAGAAATTCGGTTTTAACGAAATTTCTGTGCGTATTTTTAGGATCGGATCGATTTTGCATCAACTGCGCATGCGTAGTAATGGTGATACGCCGTCTACGTAGAAGATAAGGTCGGAAATGGCTAAGGGACAGACTAGTGAATCGGGCGGGAAATCCAACCCTAAATGCTGCGGAAATATACGGACCTAAGGATTTGCATAGAAATGGTTGGCAAAACCATGTTGACCTGAAAAATGGTTAGTGGTAATGCTTGTTGTTCACCTCTTAATTAGAGTTTAAAACTAAAGCCATTAAATATTTGTGAGCAAGAACTAAATACAGTCAGTACTTTATCTGTATGAAAATCAATAATTTGTGCTCCCTTACATTGCAAATGGTTTGTTCAGGTGCAGTTACTCCTAATTCCATATCAGGCTATTATCTAGAATTGGTGACTGCCCAATGTACCACCCCAAAAAGATAACAATACAGCCAATAAATAAATAAATGGCAATTATTGGATTTTAACATGGTTTATTTTCCAGCTCTGTAAGGACTGTTTTGCTCTGCCGTATTCATACACAGTATATGGGATATCTAAATTTTGAGTCGCATACATAAAATTTAGTTGTACAAGACCAGGTCACCACAGTTCTCACAAGAGGCAGAGTGATGCAGAGGCACAACTGTGTAATACAACTGGATTCTTCCTGTATTTAGAATTGCAAAAACATACATCGTTACAAATTAAAGAATTGTTTCTCTATATCATGCAATGCAACCATGAATATTCAACTTTATGCCAGGTGCAAAAAAGTGTACCCAATGAAATGTAACTTTGCAATAAATCTTTTATAATATACTTTTAAAAACCACCAGCAAATGAACAAGTTTTATTTGTTGCATCAAATTATATCATTCTACTACATATTTCTATACATAGATGACATGTCTAGATTGAGTTCAATCCCAATGCCAACTACTTTATATATGTGTATATATATTTTTCTATATAGGTATATAATAAAGTTTTAATATAACCTGACAGATTGTAATTAGAAATAACAATTAACCTGTACCATTATTACATTTGAAGCTTTGGATGGTTAAGGAAATATTACTGTAGGAATAAAGAAGTCGTCCTTGTGAAAATAGTTTTTTCAAAAAAATATTCTTACAATTAAGAGCTGGCGGGACAGCTGCTCACAATACTGGTATAGCACTTGAGGGTTGATCTCTGAGGAATTCAGGTAAACAAAAAAAAATAATGCTTTTAAAATATCATTAAGTTTAAAGTTTTCCGTTACGCATCACCACAGCACCTGAATGAGTGGTTGCAACTGCGACGTTGTGCTGTGTATTAGGATGGAACCAAGGCAGCACAGGATGCACACCCACGGGAATTTAAAATACAAGGCTTTTTACATGCACTCGTGTAAGGCATGTCATTTGGCCTTACACAAGATATCATTTTCATTGCTGTACCGATTGGGTTTTTTTGAGTTACCTTTACCTTTCTTTACATACTACACTTTCGTGCATTGACATAAAGGAAATTAACTTGTGTAAATCCAGCATCTGACTTACTCTATTAAAGGAGGTTGCGTCAGCAGGCAAAAAAAAAAAGCCCACTAGTCTGTTTGGTATTTTCTTTTGCATGTTTGTGTTGTTTTTGCACAGAAGTCAATAAAAACCTTACAGAATTAAAAGAAAAGAAGCATGTGACACCAGTGGGTAGGTAACACATGGCTGTCTATGGCTTTGTAACTGTTGGGTAATGGTGTTTCAAGAGGCCATGGTTAGCAGGGCAACATGGGATTTACAGTTCCCAAACAGCTGAATGGGTTAACCACACTTGGGGCCTTCTTACACACATCATGAAATAACCGAGTGGTATCATTCATTACAGTAAACAAATATAAAAAAAAAATATGAGTAATTGTGCAAAAAGCATTTTAAGAGTTCAATTTGCCTGAAAGGCAGATACTAACAATCTAGTTAAATATATTTTTTGAAGTTCTTTTTTTGGATCTCCAACAATCTCTGGTGTATATAAGTTGGTAAATACTGCAGCAGCTAATAAGTCGTATTTTCTAAATCCACTAACACAGATTAGGGAGAAAGATATGGAAAGTATTAAGAGGTTTAACATATCCAACACTTGAGTTATGAAATGGGAAAAAGCACATCCTATAATATTAAATTAATAACAAACAAGATAGTTATGAGGTCACTACATAGGGGAGCTATCAGGCACAGTTTCCTTGCAGTGCACCATCACACTGGAAAACGTTACGATATACCATCTCGTACAAGACGTACACCTGTCGCCACTTCGTTTGAAATGGCCACTATTACAATATAGGGGCTTCTGTACTGTAATTCCAATGGAAAAAGCTGTAGTTGACATTACACAGAAGCAAGCCTTTTATTTTGCCCAGTGTCCTATAAGTGAAGAAAGCTGGCACATTACTTTAACTTTCAATCTGTCTCAAAAATGAAAGATATGTTCAAATTTTGATAGAAATTAGCAAGTCAAATACACCATAATCAACTTATCAATATTAAAAATTAAACAGGATTGATAATATTGATTAAAATTTTGCAGTGTTTTTCTTTTTTTTAAGTAAAAACTAAAAGAAAAAAAAAACTTTTAAATCTTAAACATTTTTTCAAGGCATTTACACAAACAAAACCCCATTTTGGAGCAAAGATTTTTTTAGATGTATCATAGAGCAGTGTTCTTCCAGGGGGGGTTGGATGGATTTAGACTCGACTCATTTCTATGTCAAGCACTCTTATACAAAATTAAACACGCACCATTATGAAGTAAATAGGCCACTTAAAGATTATGCTATAACAACCCTTTAGATAGTAGTTTCTATTTGCCAGCTGACAATACCACATAGTTACTGATGAAATGCTTCCATAAACATACAAGAGATCATGCTTTTATGCCCGAGCGTTCATGGGAAGACCAGGTGTACAACTAATCTGCACTACAGCGATAAAGTAACCGTTATCGGTTCACCAAAAACTTCAAGGCACGTTACATTGAAAGTGTATAGGTCACCAACACACAATGAATGCAACCCATTTCCCTGGGCCCAAGCTATGTTCAATCAACAACTGAAAAACTAATGACATCAAAAGTGCACCTCATACTTTGTGATATCAGCTATTCCTATGGAGTGATAGGCTGCATTTTCTAGGAGTCTGGTTAAGCCCAAGAAGTGGCAGCCTTATGCTTGCTGTAGGGTACATGTAAACCTTACCTCATGTTAACCTCCAGAAATCAAACACTTCCTTTTCATTCAATAAGGAACAGTTGCCCTTCTACTAATCAAGACCACAAATGCTAGAAGCTTTTAGCAAATCATTTCGGTGTGCTGTGTTCTCATCTTGAATTTCATTTCTGCACAGAAACATAACATCTCCATGAACTATGAAAGAACGATACTATGTCTAAGGTTAGTTGAACCAATTAAGATGTTAACCATTTTACGATGAATACCAGAGGACAAAAATAACTGAATGACAGCAAATGACACAATCTTTAGTATTTATGCTGAACAAACATTTCGCATAGAAAAACATTTCTACTGTGAGATGACCCCCAAGTATGCACTACAGTAAGCTAGTAAGCAGATTTTTAGAGAATGCACAATTACTGCTGCTTTAGTGAGGCTCATATACCATACATTAATACATTTGTTTGCAATACATTACCAGGTTACCATGTCTCTAAACTAGAATAAAACAAAAAGATAGAGAAAGAAAGAGGCACTTAAAACAAATCACAAAGTGGGCAGTGGGACTTTCCATAACTAGACTTAAATAGACAGATAAGTAGTGCCCACGGTTAATCGTTAAGAGCTGAAAATAATTACTAGGGAGGACAAAACAAAGTGCCAAATGTGTAAGCTTGCTAATCAAAAGGTTTATTAAGCTAGTAAATTAGTTAGAGGGATCTAGTTCGTGAAAGCACTTGGTCAGGTTTGCAAACACTCAGTAATACGAGTTCAAGTTAAATGTGGTTAGAAATATCATAAAAAGTATGATCTGGACTGAGGTACATGTACTCAAAATATTGAGATTTGTGACACTAAGTGGTACCAACCAAGAACTCTCTTGCTTGCTGACCATTATAGCCAAGTCTGCAAGGTCACCTGTATCTGGGATAAGCCTTGTTACACTGTGCATGATGCTCTGTGGCCACAAAGCTGCAACAATCACCAACACAACATACTCAAAAACCGGTTTGTATGGTTCTGTAGTTTAAAACTTAGTTCATCACAATAATTCTCATTAGACAACTACAGTTTACTCCCGATTAAATATGGCATGATTCATTTTTAATCTTCCAAAGGAAAAAATAGGACACAATAAAAATAAAAAAAAACTGAAAAAAAGGATAAAATAAAATAAATGAACTTGTGTGAATTTCACATCATTAGCTAACCACTTTCCTAATAGTTATTAGTATAGAACAAAATGAAAAGGAGAAAGGATCCTTGCATTTAACGAGTCCCCTGCGTCTTTGTTAAGATGGCAGATACTGATAAAAGCTCCAGGACAGAAAGTGCTCGAGGAAGTTCTTGGGTGTGATTGGGTGAAGAGTACAAGGGAAGATGCATTGGATGAAAACCATTATGCGTAAAAATAACAAAACAAAACAGTACATTTTATGGTTCAAAGAAGATGCCATAAGCAGAAATAAAAAGCATTAATTATGTTTTCTTAGACAAAGTAGGCGATTTCCAGAGTCTGCATCATTAGTGTTGTTTTAGAGCAGTATTAATTTCACGTCATTATTGTTTGTTTCGATTTCTCTCCTGTAAAAGATGAAACAGAAAAATTAGGTGATTTCTGGAGTAATAAACGCTACATACAAAATGTGTTGCACGCACATGCCCTAATATATACTACAAATAGAGATAGTAGAAAGATAAAATATCAAAAGTATATCTCAATATTAAATTTATAGCACTACAGCCGAAAAACACCAAACATTCAGTATATTTTTTTAAATACTGTTCCATACTTAGTTAAAAATATGGACTAAATATATTTAGTCATAATCAAATAATGATAATTGTATCAAATTTACATCTTACACCCAAAAGGTAGAAGTTAAAAAATGTACTGAAATAGAAAAACAAAATGTATAATTAAAAAAATGTTATTTATTCAAAGCCCAGGAGACAGAATCCACAAAAGTTAGAGAACCTTGGAGTCTACCTTAGTGGTATTGGAGACTAATTACTTGTGTAGGGCAAACTCTCGGGGGAAAATC
>WWET01000267.1:458024-470859 GCA_011038615.1 Limnodynastes dumerilii | reverse complement strand
GGGAAAAATATATGGGGAAAATACCCTTGCTTTAGGCCTAACGTGGCGTCAAATGTCTTACACTCACACTGGAAAAAATTGCTGAAGACTGGTGCAGCAAACAAGGAGGAGGACGTAGGACCCATGTAAATGCCCCGATCCACAATCCGCTTTGTTAAAGCGATTGGAAGAATTGCACCAGAGTTTTGATTATTATCTCTTTTATACTGAAGATTTTTATAAAGATGCATCTGTAGACGACAGTACGTAAGAACTGAAATCTCCATGTGTTTTCCCGTACAAACTGAAAGGGTTTAACCACAGATCTGTCCTCATTCTTGTCAGGACGGCATACTCACTCATTAATGCAGCAGACACTGGGACATTGTGAAAAGTAGCTGCTTTCAAAACTTAAATCAAACAATCAGCTGCTTACGAGGACTGTACAGAATTGATGGACAGTACACACTGGTAAGATGTTACTTAAAATTATCATGTGACCTACACAATAAGCAACAGAAAATCCTCCAGTGTGTACCCAGCTTAAGTTATGGATCTGACTGTTACCATAACAGACCACTAAACTTAAAATATTAAATGAAAGAGTTAACATTTTCAGATATGTAAATGATTATATAACCTAAACAACTTTTGCATGTATTTACATTAGATAGAGATGAATGGCAGCTATTGTTCTATTATCCTACAAGCTAGGCTGACCCTGCAAACATAGGCTCTGCAATGTTACTATGCTTATAGGGAGAGGGGCTAATGTGGGAGGACTAAAGAATACATGATAGGATAAAAGTAATGGAAAGGGATTATGATAAAGCTGCATTCACAATTCATGTTTTACTTCGAGATGAAAGATATGAAGTCTCAATTAGCATAACGATGCATCTGTATACACTACACTGAATTTACCAGCAGACCTGTGACTTTATCTACCCTAACCTATTGCTCCAACAAAAAATGTAATACGCACAAAGGTGCAGAAAGCGGAAGAATAATTGTGTGGAAGAATGGATGTTCCTCATACTAACTGCACATTTAACACAAAATGACACTGCAATATGTTTTGCTGGGTAAAATAAACAGTTTAAAAGATGCAAATAAATTGTGTTTTGTACTTTACAACAAATAGGCGTTTGCAGGGCACACACTTACACAACAACATTCGTGACCGTCATATGATCTGCACAATTATAGGGTGAAAAACATGTTTTTCATACAAATTTTTTACTGGTTCCTAGTGCAGTTCCCCACCATATGTGATATACAGGCAAATAGTAAGTATAGGCTCAAAGGGGAGGTCTTCATTTCAATTCATTTACAATGAATAATCGGGAAATCTTATATGCATACTGAGATGCTGAGTCCCCTCTCCTATTACAAAAGAATGCTAGGTTTTCATAACATGGTATATTGATTTTGCATTCTACAAATGTTGGTAGACCTGGAATATTTGTATAATTTACATCCCGTCTGCTTAGTTTTTTTTGTGCTTTAGAAAGAAATTGTCAGATTTGTCTGTAGTTATAACATGCAGTTAGTATAGTAAAGGTAAGGGGCAAGAATACATGGGAGATTTTAACATTTAGCACAATAATCTGGTATTATGAATTTATAGCATCTTAAGATAGTGGTGTTTAAAGTATCTGAAGGGCAACATGACATGCAGTCTTGGTAGTAAAGGTAAGGGGCAAGAATACATGGGAGATTTTAACATTTAGCACAATAATCTGGTATTATGAATTTATAGCATCTTAAGATAGTGGTGTTTAAAGTATCTGAAGGACTTTGTGACAGTTTTGTTTTTCAAAAAAGCTGGAACCTCCCGAGCACTGCACAAGTAAAAGTGCTTGCACTGGGTTCCTGCATCCGTGATCGCTTACATAATCATTCGCTTTCCCATATGTCTGTGCTGTTATGATGCTTGTTGCTCTTATACCATCCCGATGTGAAGGGTCCAATTAGGAAAATGATATGACCTTTTAGTGACGTCTACCAACACATTCACTTGCAAATACAGTTTTAAATGGAGGTATACTCGACTCATCCTATAAAGGTGGCTTTTTTACTAACCTTAAATGTATAATACACTCAGTACATAAAAAATAACTTTACATGTCCAATACTCCAGCATATATGCCATACACAAACGTAAATTGGAACCAAGAAAAGGATTTAATTTTTACCTTTGTTAATATACTGCCAATGATATGGTCTGTAATTTTATTTTAAATCTGGCCAGCTATGGCAAGAATATTCTGTGCATCTTCCATGCTGCAGATTATTACCCATCATTTATGATCAGTGGCTGACCGGTGTAAACTGAAATACCAGAGAATATATAACCTGGAAAACTCAGCGCACTTGCACCCTTGCTGATAACCTACACACCTGGAGATGTCTATATGTCTACATGAGAAAGGAATAGTGAATAAAGAAAGAAAGTGGGGTGTGGGAAATGTCGGCATACACAATCTGAATACCTCTGATATTCTGAAATTAATAAACCAATCAGGAGTAAATCATTGAAAGACATAGAAAGACACGCTGCTGCTATCTGTCCTGGAATTGGAGGCTCCGGATCACTATGCCGGTTTGACTAACACACTTCAGGCCAACATAGACCTTTCTTAAAGGCCCGGGATAGCAGCAGAGTGTCTTCAGCTGTAGTCACCAAGGTCCATTACATGTTCTACAGCTCCTTATATATAAAACGCCTTTATCAGGGTATGAAACTTGGATCCTCTTATGTTTTTAACCTATGCTTTTATGTATTCATGTGTGATTAATAAATTGACATATTTTTGACTATTCCCACGTCTAACCCTGGAAGTGGGATGCATTGTAGGTTCCTGTGTCATATCTACATTCATTTTATCAAAGACCTTTTAATTATGGACTCATTGCGGCATAAAGGGTTACCATTCTCTGTACAGCACGGAGGTCAAGTATTTAATACCCAACTAGGGAGGTGTGGAACTTTCCATCCTTAATGTCCATAGATTTTCTCATACTCCAAACATACCCCCAGTAGGAGCATTGGCTGCTTATTAACAACATACTTATTCCAAAAGAGCAAGTTACTGACACGTAATCAAAAATGTGACATCTACTTACCCTACGCATGGCTTCCTCCTCTTCTTGACGCTTCTCATAATGTGCAAAGTCATCAAAGATAGAGGTTGTATGCTTGAAAGTCGCAATTATTTTAAGAACTTGCTTGGCTTTTTCTAGGGGTACCTCTTGAGTGTCCCTTGAGTTGGTAACAGGCTTATTATCATTGTTTTCCAAACGAATGTGTCTCAGTTGGTTATTGGGAACGTCCTTGACAAAGACCCATTTAACTTCAAATTTTCCCTTCCACTTATCTTGGGACCAGACTCCAGCATATGCATTATAGTCCACAACAGACTTCATCTCTGCAACACCACAAAAATGTCCACTTCCATTTACACTGAAGAGTAAATAAAGTGGGCCTTTCCCATTCAATGATCGGTAAGCAGCATCCAAACGCTTATTGCCATGTTCAGTACTGCACCAGATGGAGTACTTGATAGAACGGTGAATATCATCCTCAGAGTAGCTTTTAATTATAAACACACGCCCGTTTTTTAGACTCCAGTCAAAGTCTTTGGGATTATAGTTGTTTATGGCCTTCAGTTTCTCCAGGACAGGGTGAACCTCAACACCAGGTGACGAGCTAATAGGCACAACACCTAAACCAAAGTTCTCATTGCCAGATACATTGTGATTGAAACCCACACCTCTGTTCCTAGGTGCCACCCAGCGGTTCTGAAGTTGCTGTTGCACCTGGTGTGATGGGGCCTGCTGCTGAGGTCCTTGCTGTTGCTGGGGTGGTTGCTGAAGCTGCTGCTGAGGCAGTTGGTTTTGCACCATGGATAAAGGTTGAGTTAATGGCTGAGGCTGTTGAATTACAGGCTGAGGAGGCAGAATAGGTTGGGCGAGCGGGGCTTTTACCACAGCCCCCTTGTCATCCCAAGTCCCAATATTGATGTTGTGTTTTATAGGCGGTGGAGGAACAGCAGTACTACCAATACCCACATTGCCCTTGGGTTTTAGTTTAGGCTGAGGTTTTGCTGGCTTTCGAGCAATGGCAGCCCAGGAGGTTGGTTTGGGAGCTGAACTGCTAACCGGAGGCACGCTGTTTGCAGCTATACTAGTCAATGCTGACCCGACTGTTTTCGTTACAGCAGCTGTCATATCTCCACCAATTTTCAGTCCCGTCATTCCTTGCTCGATGCTGTTAATACCTGGCACTTTGCTTAGAGTGTCACTGCCAAAACCCGCTTGCCCGTCAGCAATGGCTCTACCAAGGGAACTAGGTGGGTATCCATAGCTGCTGCTATAAGCAGAACTTTGCGTTGATTGTCCCTGAGATCCACTTGTCCCCCATGTGGAGAAATCTGCATTCCCAGGAAAAAAATTAAACCCATGCTGGCTTAGGAAAGGAGGAGTGTTTCCCAAGGCCCCAGGCTGACTAAACACTCCATCCGGTATGTAGTGGTGTTCCCCATTGCTCATCTGTCCATACAGGTATGGCATTGGCGGGTCTCCCGCAGTGGACCAAGCAGCCTCACTGAGGGAGTAAGGAAATCCAATGGATGGAGCATAATAACTAGGCATGTATGGGTCTGACATTGGTGGATAGCTATTACTCTGCAAAAGAAATGAAAAACAAGGATTCATTTCACTGGACATAACTCAATTTCCAAATATTTTTTCCCCTTCAAATATATGCACAATTCATTAACAATGATGTACTGTATCCAGACGCTACACATTTTTTGAGCAGTTGATACGGACAAACATTACATGTTTAGCGTTATCCATATTTAAATTAAAAAGAAAAGGTCAAGCATTATGTCAAATCAAGTCAATTGTACTGGATTCCCAGTCTAAGTTTAAAAATATACTTCACAAATTAAATACAGGACTTAATAGACATTATTGACAGTATAGGTTACTTTTCCACCAGATGGTTCCTTCATTTAAAACATTCTTAATTATTCATTGTATTTCAAAGGCCACAAAAACTACAATGGTTTCTCACACAACTGAACACGGAATGAACACCTTGTTTGCCAGTAACATGACACGCATATTTTTAACTCTGCAAACTAACTGACAGAGGGTGCAGCCTTTTCTTTCACTGTTAAACAAAAGGCCCAGGTAATTGAAAATCATGCAGACATAGGGAAACGCTTATATAGATACATTTTCATGTACTGAGTACAGTTAATCTAGGTACAAACAATCATCAGTGTGTACACAGCAACAATGCCATAAAATAGCTTGGAAGGGCATTACATCTTTTAATTTGACTAATTTTATTATGTACCCCTGTCCCAATGTTCTGTACAATGATGCCTCTGTGGTTGTGCGTATTCCATTTTATTTGTGGCAGAGGATTATGGAAGAAAATCCCAGGTCTTGCAAGTGTGTATACATTTATCTATGTGGTTGGTAATGTAATTTAAATATATTTCATCTTCTAAAAGTTTATGCAGTGTGTTATGTTGTGTTGGTGCATCTGAGGAATTCCATCTTTGTTTACAACTGCAATATACATTGCAGGACAACTGAAAGGGAAACTATTATGGCGGTGGTTATAAAGTAAACAAAGCTTACACTGAAATAGAGAAGTAATCTCTTTAGAATTTATGACATACTATGTTACAGTTGGGCCAATTTGCATTTAACCTACCTGATTCGTCTGACTAGTTAGATATGGCTCAAAGTCATCATCGTTTACTGCATCCTTCTGATGCATTGAACCGTTCTGTACTGTAACTGAACAGAAAAGGTTAGGTTACAGTCCGTCCTTTATACACATCTATAATTCCACAGAGATAAAACATGTTCTCATGTAAGCATAACATTTGAGCAAATCTAGATCTTATATTAAAACTATACATTAATGTGCTGACGGATGCTTAAGTATAAGAAGGCAATAAACAAAATTATATAACATCTTTAGGTTCAGAAAACCATGGCTCTTACTTTACGATGTATTAACCCTATCCCATCAGAAAATAAAATGGAGTGACATTAAAACAAATTCAGAGCAGTCATAGACTAAATGTTCAGCTAGAAAAGTTTGACCAACCCACATATACATACATAGAACATGAGTATTTAATAAAAAGAAAGAAAAAGGCAAAGTCAAATGGAAAAGATTAGTTATGAGGAACAGGACAGGAGAATACTAATCCCTCTAATAAAGTAGAACTCAACCATACATCACACCACATACTCCTGAATCTGTCAAGTGCTTGTAATATGATTGTAGGCTGAATGGATCGAGATCTGATATATTAGAGATATTATATTATTATTATGCATATTATGTTATCCTATGGTTAGATGGCAAAACAAGGCAGTATATGCACAGTTTAATATAAATAAATAAAGGGCAAAGAGGAAAGTCCCTTTAAAGAAAAGAATGCCTAAAATGTATTGGCTAATGAGCATGTCCCATAAAGGAAAAATCAGACTGAACAAATCAGTCAAGAAAGCTTAACACACTGAGGTATAAAAAAAACATCATGTTTGACCTACACATTTTTCTAATTCAAAGTGTGTAAATATTGTTTTCTATATCAACACTGCTGCAGAACATGAATCAACAAGAAAATGTGACAATGCTGAGCAGCTCAGATAACTCCCAACAGCTACAGTGTTTAGCACAGTTACAGAGATGTAATTAAGGCTGAAGTGTAATGTACTACTTATCTAACACAGATTGGGTCCATTAAAATGGATAAAATAATGAGTACTTCCTCAGTTAAGTGTCTATTGTAAAAACGTGACAGCAGTATATTCACTCAGCTCTTCAATACTTAGAGTAGCAGAGAAAAGATTAGAGGGCGATCTGCACTATACAGCTACTACAGCCTTGACTACCGGTTTACAGCATTCATGATCAGCTGTCTAAGCAGGCAGCCAAACAGTTCTAAGTGCAATTCACATGGCTTTAAGTCACAGCTAAACACTACTCAGAGACACCCACTTTCCATCCTAGTGATTAACAGATTACAAGTAATGGGAGCCAAGCATGCAGAAGTCACTGCATTTCTACTACGGGACTGAATCAAGAGTTTAATAGTAAGTGGTAAACATGTTGAAATTCACACACAGTTGGATTGCAGAGAAGGAAAATTAATCTTCTACAAACAGTGTTATTTATTTATTATTTGATTTCCCTTTCTTATATTGCACTTACATATTATGTAGCACCTTACAGTTTTAAATAACCATTACAAAACAAGACTGGGAGGGTTACAGAGCCTAGCTCCCAAGCCTACAATCTATAAGATATTTGTGTCTGATACTGTATAAGGGAAAGCCATGGTCCTAAAGTATTACTTTATATGGCTTGTGGTATCCTAAGCCACTCCACATTGTGCTTTCTACTTAGGCTTGATCACCTTTATATCATAAGAGACCTTGATACTACAGATGACTAGAGAACATGGGTTACTATGCTCTATTATTGGATAAACTTGTGTAATCGGTACTTGAAAATTATTGTGTGTAATACAGCAATGCACATTGCTATTCACAAAACTATATTGAGGGCCATGTGGGCCTGGGGCTGATAATTGTCAAGGGCCCACAATATATAGTATGCTTTGGAGGAGAATGTCAGTCCATGACATTCATCCTTATGAACTGCAGTGTGTGCGGGCCTATTTTCAGGTGGAGGCCTGGAACTCCAGTCCCATTAGCCCTATTGTTCATCTGGCCCTGGCTATACAATTTTCCACTGTTTTTGATCTTTATTGTTCATCTCAATCTCAGTTATTAGTTTCAATTATAGAGGAACTTAGGTAATCAATTATGAGGAATGGCCGGATTTAGAAATTCCTTTGCTATTTAAGTGTTTCTGAGAGAAAAAATGTACTCATTTCTAAGCATTTAAATCCCCATATTTTAGCTACTAAAAAGAACAGATTTCATTTGATGTACAAAACAGTGAATGTGATCAAATGTGGGCATCTGGTCTAACAGTCTTTGGCAGAAATCAGACTCAAAACATTTTTTCTAGGCAATTTTTTTCCCTATGAATTCTCATATTGTCACAGTTTCTTGATAAAGTCTTATCTTTTTCTTTACAATAACGATGTAAACAATATTTAGATTGAATTTAAAAACAACCTATCAACAGATTTAAGCAGGTCACAACTGACAGAATTAGTTTAATGCAGTGTACGGCAAAGAACGATTTGAAACAAAACACTACTAACACACACTGCCTTCATAATCACATTGTTCAGTCTGCCTAAACAACATGACCCTGCTGCACCGATCCCATTAGAATAGGAACAAGGCATTTGGGACACAGCCCAAATTATTGGCCCTTGCTAACACAGTTATATCAGGATCTGGGGATATTGTATAGTGTGTGGTCCATTTTAAGTCATCTATGAATGCTAGTTATAAACCTAAGTATATATATACTTATATTATTTCCAATTTGTTTACCTTGTCAAAATGGCATATAAATCTCTAGTTTAGGAACTAGAATAGCACACGCTTAATTTTTAAAGTAATTCTATAAAGTCTGTAGATCCTATTAGTGAAACAATCATAAAAATAGCTGGCCATACACTATGGGCTGGATCCAGACCTTGTTAAGTGCATGAACTTAGTTAGTCCTGGGCTAAACCATGTTGATTTCAGGGGGGAGACAAGTTAATTGTATTATTTGCATGCAGGGATATAGCTTTGAATTGCTTACTGCACACAGATACTGACCAGCTTTACCATCACACTGTTATTTAGACTTGGGATAGGAAACATCACCTCTCAACTCTAATACTGTTTGCAACAGATGAAATATGACTCCTCTGCAATCAACATGGTATAGCCCAGGAGTAACTAAGTTCATGCACTTAACAAGGTCTGGATCCAGCCCTATGTGATTATTGTCCTGATCATGCAATTATCAGATGTTTGACCAGTAATCGCTGTAATAAGTGGGCGCAATAGGCAGAAAGGCTCTGCTATGATTATTTGACCTTTTGACATGCTTCAAAATATCTTTTAAATAAATTTTAAGCAGATCCAGTGAGCTCACTGAACAGAAAAAATGCCTCCCTCTTCCGCCAGTATTATCAGTCCCAGCAAGAGAGGTGTATAAGGACCTTTCCCTGGTGTCCATCTCCAGCTGTGATAGAGAATTGTGCTGGTGGATGGGCAGCTTTATTTGCAGCTTTAGATTATTTTAGACAGTTGAGAGGTAAACTATATGTATTCTAAGTATTCTATCTGTAGACAATCTCAACATAAAAAAAGTTTTTGCAGACATTTGCATAACAGACATGTTTATGAATACACAAAAGCAGTATCAAATGGAAATATATAAACAAAGGAAAACATTACGCAGCTTATATAGACTATTGTTTTAGAAGATATGTCTAAAAATTAATTTTAACACTCACATACCTTTGTTTCCCTGTCCTTTAGGTCTCTGCAACAACGTGGAAAAAGAAAGAAAAAGGTCACTGGAATTAAATACACAGAAAATTCTTTAGAAGTTAGAAAAACACGCCTCTATGTCATAGCAGCAAGAAAATTATTTGTTATATGCAATCTCTTGCTCAATAGAAGAAGCTGCGTCAATAATATTGTTTCCACAGCTATGTTCTTAAATACATTCTTAATAGCTAATGTAGATAACAAAAATACAAAAGGAATCAAGAGAAAAACTCAATGCACAAGTATATAACTACAACAGCACATCTTAAAATAGAATGCAACTAAATGCTTCCAGATAAATGAAACTAATTATAACAGGTAATACATATTTTTAGTGTAGATTTCATTGTTAGAGGCCTGTAAGGAGTTCCATAACATTGTAAAAGCATAAATGTTTTAAAGGAGCTGTTAAATATTATATCCATTAATAAATGTAGATTTGTACAGTAACTCTTGCATTATTCTTTATACAATGCAAGTCTTCTATAATTAGGAATACATATTACATTTATACAAGACTAATATATTAATAACATGGCTGTTTTAATATATAAATAAAAGAAAAGTCGCTCATTAGTAAGCTGTACTCAGACAGCATTATGCAATTTAACATTAGTCATATGCCTTTCCACTAAATCATAAAACATTAGGTAAAAAAAAAAAAGAAATAAAGTTTAATCAGGCATCATCCATGGTTTAGAGCCTCATCTGATATAGGACCGAATCCAGACCTCAGAACAATAGGTGAGTTACACAAGCTTCCATCCTTAAATCACCTGTCATTCATTAATGCACATGCCCAGAACCCTAGGGTACGCATCAGAATTCAGAACATTTGGATATTGTTTCTGTATGTCCTGCAATTCCGTATGTGGGGTGGGCCAGATCGCCATATACACACAGTGGGCTGAACTTTCTATGTAAACTCTACAGTAAGGGATGTAATCATTTTGTCTACACCTTAAACTTTAAGTGCAGACAAGATAAGGTAGCATTCTAGACATACAAGTATCCAGAAGCCTGTAGGCGAGGGGAGCGCACTACCCTCTAACGTGTGGACTTTCAGACTTCCGTGCGTACAGAACACACACAGAGGTCTGGTTCAGGTCCATAATTGTTAGTCCAAACATCCAACATGACAGCATCTGACACCACATTAAAGTTGCATTTCCATGTACAGAAATACATTTATTAATCCCATGTAACACACAGGGCTCAGGGTGAGATATATGAGTCATATTAGTCCTCATGCTTACTCTCACACCAGTCCCCCATGTGTGATGGATACAAGGGGTCAGGAACAGGACTGCATGGGCTGTAGCCATCTTAGAAAAATGTTTTTCTAGGAACTTAAGCAGCTATAAAATATGGAAGCACACATGGCAGCATGTAGTGTCCCACTGTAGAATAAGAGGAAGAGTTTTTGAGTACGATCATTTATTGCTCCATGTAAACCTCACTCAGAGCACATATATTTTCAATGACACTACAGCACTAAGTCTAGATAGTCATGATGACAGTGAGCAGGTCATTATTGTGTATTATATGCTAGCAGAGCTGGTCAGTGCTGGTTGAAGCTCTGGAGCAGGGATGTAGCATTATAATGCGGATGTAAGGAGACACAGAACAATGAGTGAGCCTGGTGCCATAGCAATGAGTGCAGACACAGGCCTCCCCCGGTTACCTGATCCACGCTGGTCGCAGACATTCTCCCGTGGAACCAGAGATGATCGGGTGGCGCCGTGCGATCCACACCCTCTCTATCACCCTCCAGCTGCTCTATAGGGCGTCTAGACCCCCGGGGCGAGGCGTATACCTGCGGGACGTGTGCGTATAGGCCTGGAGGAGCGTGTCTTCATATACACCGGCCTATAGACGCCATGGAAGGGCACCGTGTACATAGAGGCGTACACATCACACGGAGCGCTAGACCTCTAGGACAGCCGCATAAATAGAGAGATTAGATGTTTATATGTGTGTATACACCTACAGGGCACTAATGTGGCGCTGTGTCTGGCCTGACGGGCGCTGTGTATGGGGACACAGGGGGAGCGGTGGGGACCTCGGCGGTCTCCTCTTTCTGGCGCTCCTCGCCCCCCGGCTCTGACTCTTGCTCTGGACGGGCTCTCTCCTCTCCACAATGGCGGACGAGGCCTCGCACTCTCGCTTCCTCTCCGAAGCTCCCTGACCTTCCGCCGTGACGTCAATAGCGAACAACTTCCCTGTCACGTGACCGGACCGGTGGGCGTGGCTCGGCGCCAGCCTCAGTCAGGGAGAGAGATCAGTGGGTAACCATCGCTAGGCTGCACCGCACCATCATGGAGTGCAATGTCGGACAGTCTCCTGCTATTAGGGTTACTACCTGTTACACCTCCATGGAGTGCAGTGACAGACAGTCTAATGCTATTAGGGTTACTACTTGTTACACCTCCATGGAGTGCAGTGACAGACAGTCTCCTGCTATTAGGGTTACTACCTGTTACTTCTGTAACACTCCATGGAGTGCAGTGACAGTCTCCTGCTATTGGTGTTACTACTTGTTACACCTCCATAAAGTGTAGTGACTGACAGTCTCCTGCTATTAGGGTTACTACCTGTTACTTCTGTAACACTCCATGGAGTGCAGTGACAGTCTCCTGCTATTGGTGTTACTACTTGTTACACCTCCATGGAGTGCAGTGACTGACAGTCTCCTGCTATTAGGGTTACTATCTGTTACTTCTGTAACACCTCCATGGAGTGCAGTGACAGTCTAATGCTGTTAGGTTTACTACTTGTTACACCTCCATGGAGTGCAGTGACAGACAGTCTAATGTTATTAGGGTTACTACTTGTTGCACCTTTATGGAGTGCAGTGACAGACAGTCTAATGCAATTAGGGTTACCTGTTACACCTCCATGGAGTGCAGTGGTAGACAATTTCCTGCTATTAGGGTTACTACTTGTTACACTTCCATGAAGTGCAGTGACAGTCTCCTGCTATTAGGGTTACTACCTGTTACACTTCCATGAAGTGCAGTGCCAGTCTCCTGCTATTAGGGTTACTACCTGTTACACCTCCATGGAGTGTAGTGACGGTCTATTGCTATTAGGGTTACTACCTGTTACACCTCCATGGAGTTACTACCGGTTATACCTTATTGAAGAGTACGTTACAGTCTTCAGTATAAGTATAGACTACATGTTTCGTACTGTAATCATGGGCAGTACCTTCACCCTAAAACAACTTTTGCAATTACTTTATTTATAATACCTTTTCTCATCATTGTTGTAGTACAAATGTATTTCGACTAATTCTGACTGCACACTGTGCATTATCCCCAGTCTCTGACAAAATTCCTGC
>WWET01000267.1:420030-433139 GCA_011038615.1 Limnodynastes dumerilii | reverse complement strand
TGGCTGCCAGAAGGACAAGTAATTGCAATTTTTGGAAGCTCTGTGCATCCTGAGGTTCTAAACGATGAATGTATTAGAATGTTGAATAGAGAAAAAGCAGAAACTTTTCACAGGTATTATAGTTTTTCGATAGGAATTGTTTTGGAGAATCATCTTATTTCTACTCATAACTAGCATCAATTTGAAAGTTGCCTGCAGCATTCACAAGCACTAATGCTCAGAACCGTTCATTGCAGTTTTATGGGAATGCTCATTAAGCTCATAATAGAAGACTTTCAGAAGATGCATTGAACACCATTTAGAACTTTAAAAAAAAAAGGAGACAAAGTTTTCTTTAGAACAGGGATTCTCAACCAAGGTCTGGTATAAAATGTCAACAATTAAGTATTATATTAGTAATACATGTATATTACATTTCTGCAGTGTTTATAAGCCACCTGCATTACATTAAGTTTAAAGACATTACAAATAAATACTAACGTAGGGGTAGATCCAGACTAAAGTGCTTGTTACATTACATCACGTAGAATATTTACACTAGTGTACAGGGCTATGGGTCCAGCGCCCCTGGCAAAGTAAGGGACTGGCCTGTGATCACGGGACTTCATTTCCCTTAAGTCTCAGCCACCGTGGGAGCGCAACGCTACTTCAGTTCTAAGCCGCTGACAGTCTGGGTGGACACAGGGAGTAAGATAGGAAAATCTGGAGCGGGGGGTTACTGACCAGCGCTGCCTGCTGCACTAAGGTGACATTCCTATCTCTTAGCCACGGATGGCAGCGCTGGGTCAGTATAGTTTTAAATAAACAACTGGGCAGACAGGATGGGCCATATGGCTCTTATCTGCCGTCACTCTCTATGTTTCTATGTTTAAGTTACGTGCGTGCGATGGGAGTGCCGGGGAAGTGCATAATCTTTGGTAGTGTGTAATTTGGGTATGCTTGCATACTTTAAGTCTGGATCAGACCCATTATTTGTATGGGTCATTTTTAAATGCAAGATGTTTTCCTATTGTGCTTCAATGTGCATCAGGTTCTTGGTCAATATTTATACTGGGTATTTTACCTCTCCTTAGACTTTTTGCCTTGCTAGATTCTTACAGATAATCTAGCAGACCCCTGTTTTTAAAATTGCACATTGGAATTAAATTATAAATGAAGGATTTTTACTTCCCTTCACATCCACTTGGGGACATGCTCCTACCAATAAATAAAATGTATCTGTTATGTTCTGGCTGTTCTATACTCGGTATGTTCTATACACAATTCTGTTCTGTTCTTAAAATGTACAGAAGTGCACTTGAGGCCTTTTGCTGTTGCTCTAGTAAAGGACTCACTTCCTGTTATCACCAATGTTGTGGTATTTGCTATGGTTTGTAGGACTTATTTTCGCCTTGATAAAGTCCAGGAGTGGACGAAATGCATTGGAGGTTATAGCAGATATTGATCCGACAACCCTATCAGCGTGCGAGCATTACATTTGTCATTCTAGGAACAGACCATATCCCAGTTTCTGTATACCAGGGGTTACTTCAACATGTAGCGGGGACGTCCGCTCACTCCATTTTGGTACTTATTTTAACTCGCTTTGGACAAGACATTTTCTGAGGTTTTCAATCAACAGGGCTCATCTATTGGTTCCTCTGAGGTACTTTCACTGTTACACAACAGCTATTTTATTATTTTTGGACAGATATGGGGTCAGATTTACTAAGATGCAAGTTTGGAAAAGTGGAGATGTTGCCCATAGCAACCAATCAGATTCTAGTTGACATTCTCTAGTATGTAACAGGAAAGTGAGAGCTTATTGTGAATCTTATTGTTTGCTATAGGCAACTTCTCCATTTTTCCAAACCAGCAGCTTAGTAAATCTGACCCATGGTCTCCACTCATCATTATGTTCCCATTGTTGTATATGAATGCTCCAATGTATCTTTCTTCTGCTCACTTTTGGATTATTATCAAATTTAGTCACCTTGGGGTAGATCCTAAACTAAGTCCGACAGGGGAATTATGATCTGCAAAATCGTAATTCCCCCCTGTCCTGTAAGTTCTGCGCATACACACAACCTACTTAAGATACCATACTGACTGGCGTACATAACAGAATTACATACACGATAAAGGAGTGTTAACCCTATTTTACGATGGTCGTATCTCCGACATAGAGGTGGAGATAGCCATGTAAAATAGGGTTAGGGGCAGGGCAATCCCCATTACGATCAGGTATGCGGTTGTAAGGCCACATACTTGATCGTAAGAGCTATGTTAGGACATGTAAGTGTCCAGATTTGCTACCGACAGCGGGGAGTGCACGACCAAAATGACCTCGGGTGCCCATAAGGCACCTGTAGGTCTGCATCTGGCCCCTTTTGTGTTTGTAGCCAATATGAATTTATGGGTCATGTAGTCTGCTTTAAATGTTTTATATATTAATAATAATAAAAATATTTTGTAATTGTGTATAGTATATAGTATATATATAGTATAGTATATATAGTTGCAACTGTATTGTGTCACCTATTCAACTAGTGTTGCTGATATTGGACCGGATTCACAACAACACACAGTGGTCTTTAAAGACCGCATGTATGCAATCTACATAACGAAACACTATGTAGATAGCGTATAGAAGTTACTAGGCATGCGTAGTATCTCGGCGCGGATATCTAGGCATGTAAGTATATAAATGCATTGTTGTGAATCGGGTCCATTGTTTTGTTAGTGATATATTTTGTTAGAGGGACTTTGCACACAATCTTCAGCAAGCTGCTGTTTTGTTGGTGGATTCTATTTATGGTTCCACTCTCCCTTCAATAGTGGCTCATATTTATTAGTTAATGAAATATAAAATTACATTTAGACCAATTAGCGCTCATCCTTAGAGTTTTATAGTATGGTTTGTAGGAGATCCTACAATAACTGGGGACTGGGAATTTTTTCAAGGATGGAACCAACGAAAAAGGAGAGGATCAAACAAGAACTTTAATCACCAGTCTATTCAATGCAGTACTTTGCACCCAAAGGACCGGATATAGACCCCCTCATGCTTTCCGTACGCATGGAGGTCTGTAATTAAGCACGGAAGAGTTGAGTGAACTCCCCTATCACTCCCCTCTGACACTTCCATGTCCATAACCCAACCTTCAGTTCATATGGACGTACATCTGTGAGAATCTGCTTAACACCGAATCCTATGCCTTACTAGAATGGCAGACCCTGTGTCCTGGGTTTTGGAATGACGAAGCCAAAATCCACCCCATCAGACTGATCTAACAACGGAACATGGAGATCCATTACATAACATCTGGCACACCATGCACAGATATTCATGCAAGGGGACTTACATAAGCGGCTTGCGTGAGTCCCCTTGTGGTCCAAAGTTTCCAGATTTCATTACACTTTAGTGAAGTAAATAATGATCCTTTTTTTTTCTTACCCATATAATGAAATTCTAGGAAGAAAAAAGTGCTTTTAGCTTTCCCATAACAGTGTGAAAAAAAGTCTGTTCCTGTTTTTGTATGACAGAGCCGTTAAAATATAGTTTTCTGGGAAAATCCATGACTCACTTGTACAGATCACACACTGCAACCCCGAACACAC
Source organism: Limnodynastes dumerilii (assembly GCA_011038615.1). Lineage (NCBI taxonomy): Eukaryota > Metazoa > Chordata > Amphibia > Anura > Limnodynastidae > Limnodynastes > Limnodynastes dumerilii. Next base: position 429,539 of record WWET01000267.1, on the reverse strand, counting down.
TTAGGATAAATGGGCCTGATCCAGACCTACGCTCGCATGTGAGCTAATGCTGATCGTAAGCGTAAAAACGGCAGAAAAAACGCACTGCGCATGTGCATAGTGACAACTTCCGGTCGTACCAAAGACCTTTTTGTAGCGGCGATTCGGGCATTCGTATTGTTTGCATTTTTTCCGACGACGGGGCGTGTTTATAGTACAAAGTTAGTACGGACGCTGGAGTTAAGGAATGTAGGCGGGGGGAGCCATTTAAATTGTACAGTATGGGCGTGCTTAGGCAGCTCCGAACAGCACGTCGCTACGAAAATACATACGAATACAGGGAAAAGTTAGGGCAGGGTTCGGCGGGTGTAATGAAAGGAAGATAAGAGGAGTGTCGTGGGAGTGAAAGTTTTTACGCTGCAGCGGTAATACGCTCCGCTCTCATGCGTAGGTCTGGATCAGGCCCAATGAGAGTACTGACTGTGACCTCAGCAGTGCTCTCCTGTTTGTATAAATGACAATCCTGCAGCCTTATTCCATAGCTGAGAGGTGAGTCTACCCTGAAGATAAAGTCTGCTATACCACTAAATGGAGGACGAGTTTCTTATTAAAGCACATGGCTTTGTGAGATGTGCAACAAGCTCATCTGGTTGTGCTGTCTTTATAACATTAGGTTATAGCAAAGTAATGTATTTAGTGAATTTAGCTTAGTAAACATGTACATACACACACACGTCTCTATCTAGTCTATATTGATAAATTCTGTGTGATCCCTCACCTTAGAGTTTTGTGCATTCTTTTGTTTCCATGGTAGCCCAAACTGGAACACCTTTGGTCACAATCATTTGAACTTTTTTTTTACAGTTGCTATAAATGAAATGTGTGAACAAATTTGACATAAGGGTTATCTCAAAATCTCAGTGTATAGTTCAAGCTGTCAGTTTGTGAGCTGCATAGATAGCAGAGAAGCAGATAATATTTCACCTGTAAGAAAAAAACACAAAAACGTAAAAAGTTATTTCATTATGGTCCATGTTATACTGCTTTTTCTTGCAAAGTGCATCTAATAAAGCTCATATTTGATGTATATTTTTGTCTCTGTTGTTAATATTGATTTACATCTAAGTTTCTGCAGTGCCTTACACCATATGTTATACACGGTACCAAACTCTCACCATAAGTTGTCTCCAGAAAAGTAGTTAAGTAGGGGCCAGCAAAAGGGTCAGCAAACTAACTCCTCCGTCTAGCGCAAGTACAGAGGAGCCACTCTGCAATTGTGAGAACAGGCTGCTGATCTGCACATGTGCAAAATATTCCCAGGATGTTTCAGTGTTGAAACAAACTTGTCTGCTGCAGATGCACCCTCTCTCCTGCTAACACCCCTGGAGGCCAGTGTTGTGTTTAGACATGTGCTCTGTATACTGAATGTATAAAGATAACTAAAATGTTCTTAGTGTGTTTATTACTAGCGTATGAATGATATTAAATTCCTACAAAATTTTTTTTGTAAGGGGGAGGGGCAGTCAATAGGTCACTAAACAGGGCCTGATTTGCCATGAGTGCCCCTTAATATTGCAGAATCTGCCAAACATTTTGTTTGAGTAAAATAAGTCCTAAATGCTGTTCATATAGTATAGAAGGAGGCATTGTTTCCAATCACTGGGATAAAAAACTGCCCCCTTTTGGAAAATGGCGCATATGCGGGCACCGCTATCCAGGACGAATCTGGATCCAGAATTCAATCCTGGGACGTCTCACAGAGTGCTCTGTTGGAGTGGGGAGGAATGCTAAAAGAAGAGTAAGGACTGGCTTTATCCCTTTATGTACTATGCAGACCTTCTTATGCGGGGACGGTGCGGAAATCCTAAGGTATTCTTAAGGTCGGGGTCACAAAGTGGAAATCCTTATGAGTGAGGGGAGTGGACTCTCCATGCCCATATGGATTTCTGAATGTAGTGGGAATTTGGCATCCAACCACCACTACTAATACTATCCAGAATACTGACCACAGTGGTAGCAGAGGTCTGGATCCAATCCATAAGTTCTGAGTAAGAGAAATCATGCGAGAACTTTAAATTCCATCCCAATATTCCAAGTAAAGAAATCCAAGGCCCATGTTATTGCGAGCACCCGAGATGTAACTTTTATTTTAATTATTTCTAAGCATTTTGTATTGTTTTTCAAAATTTTGCTAGTTCCAATGGGCCTGATCTAGACTACTAATGCTCAGCGTAACAATCTATGCATTCCCTCCGACACTCCCCCCTGTCCCAGCGTAGTTACACTTGGGTACGCCGACTTAAGGCTACCCTAACTTCAGCCAGCATAACCGAGTGTAACTATGCTGGGACAGGACCGTAGTTTCGGAAAAGCCACCCCCCCTGCCTCATTTGCCTGCCTCCTACCTACACTAACTACAGCGTAGTTATGGTGAGGAACGGCCCCCTCGCCGTAACTATGCAACAGTTAGGGACGCCCGATGCTAAGGATCGGGTTTCCCTAACTACGCCGGGCAACATCAACCCGGCGCATGCGCAGATCGGCATTTCTGCCGTACCTATGGTGGCGGGCGTTACTCTGGATCAGGCCCAATGTCACTATTGATCGTCTGCATAGTCTCCACATAATGGAATACACAATGGGCTATTATAGGTCTTTGACCAAACTAATTTTTATATTTAGTTAGTTATATAAAGGTGTATTTGTCATGTTCATTTCTGCTTTGGGGTGAACCATAGGCTTTATAGAGTGCCTTACTCGTAGGCTGCATAACATGCAATTAATAGCTAAGTTGTATGTTATTTCTGACTGACTGAAACAAGTTCTGCCCCTATAGTTTAGAACAGATATTTTATTAAGGGGTTGAGGTGCTGGAATAATGATACAGCAAAAGGTTATACAAACTTGGATGAGTTTCTTTAATAACATGTTTGTTTAGTAGTCACACTGACACCGAACCTTATTCAGATTTGCGTGTGACTTACGTAGATCTGAAAGTAAGCACGGAGGAGGGGCACACCTGTCACTTCCCTCCTTCTTACGGAGTTCTGGACATTTATGTGTCCAGATCCTTACCTTAAGTTATATGCATGGATCTGCGTTCATACGAATGCAGACCTGTGCTGAAGTGCAGCTCTCCACCCTGGCTCCTTCATTTGCATGCCTAACCCCGCCTCTGTGGTGGGATTTCAGCATATGGGACCTGATTCAGAGATTGAAAATAAGAACTTAAAGTTACACCTGGGCTAAACCATGTTGATTTCAGGGGAGTCAAATTTCATTTGTTGCAACAGTATTATAGTTAAAAGGTGATGTTTCCCAGCTCAAGTCTAATTAGCAGTTTAAAAGTGAAGCTGATCAGGTATCTGTGTGCAATAAGTAAAAGCAAAGCATTCTCCCTGCATGCGTAGAATAAAATTAACTTGACCCCCCCCCTGAAATCAACATGGTTTTGCCCAGGTGTAACTTTAAGTTCTTATTTTCAGCCTCTGAATCAGGCCTATGGATCTGAAGGCCCGGTACATTCTATGAAAGTCCTTCTGTACAGAACTCAGTTCCACACGCAAGGACTTCTGAAAAGCAACAACTGCCAGATGTTACCTGTCAAGAGGACTTACCCAACTAACATACGTAATTCCCCTTCCAAATAAAAATCTGAATCAGGTCCACTGTGCCCATGTGCTCTGAAAGATGACTAATTCCCTAGAAAAACCTTTTCAAGTTTGCTATACAAAATAATCAAAACCTGTATTTTAAGTTAGTTTCAAAGATCACAATAACATCACATGCTTCGTTTATAATATATTTATAATAACGTTACTGATCGCGGTTACAATGAATATTTATTTATTAACAGGTTTTTTTTGTGCTATCAGCTTACATAGCACTTTACATTAGACACTGTCCCATTGGAGCTACATTCCCAAGTTCCTTAACACACACACACACACACACACACACACATACACACACACACACACACTAGGGTTAATTTATTCAGCAGCCACGTAAATAAGGCCTAGTTTAGGAATTGAACTTACTGGGCCACCGTTCTGCCCAGAATAATAGAATAATACCTATAGCACCAAATATGATATAAAAAAAACAACTTGATCCCTCCCTAACACCAATTGTTCTAAATAAGGACGAACAAGAATGTCTGTTTAATTTAGAAGACTTGTTCGCTGAGGGGGCTATCCCCAACATAGAAGGGGGAACAAGAGTGAACTTACCCCCATTTATGATATCCATAGGGCTTGTAGCCTGGAAGGCGGAGATGGAAATGAATTTGATTTGAATATTAATAAGAACAACAATACAGATAGATTTAAATTACCTTCAGATTTTTTCCCAACCAACCAGAAAAGTTCCTTAATTCAAGCTTTTTATAATGTAACCTTTAATGATTTAAAAAAAATTATGCATAGCCACTGAATCCAACCCTAAATCTAAATCCAAGAATCTTTCTAGATGGGAGGCAATGGTTTTGAAGGAGCTCTCTAAAGACTCTACTAGAGTAATTAGAGCTGCTGACAAGGGAGGCGGTGTCGTTGTTATGGACTCTGAAACATATCGAGCAGAGGCTCTGAGACAGCTCAACGACACCTCCTTCTATCTTAAATTGGATCCTACCAGGGTCTATGGTGGTGAACTGTTGACTCTGTTGGATAAGGCACTGGTGGAGGGGGTGATTTCTAAAGATAATTTTCATTATTTGTATTCACGTTATCCTCACACCCCTATTTTTAACCACCTCCCTAAGGTGCACAAGTCCCTGACCAATCCACCAGGGCGCCCGATTATTTCAGGCGTCCAATCTTTAACATCTAACCTTTCGGCCTATGTGGACTCCAAATTACAAAAATATGTTGTCACACTTGACTCATATTTAAGAGATACAAAACATCTACTAAATCTAATGGAGGAAATAAATTGGCAACCATCTTATGCCTTCTTAACAATGGATGTTCAAGCCTTATACACGCATATTCCTCATAAGGAAGGCCTGTTGGCCATCAAATATTATTTGGAATTGGATGGGGACTTGGCACCAGGGGAGAGAGTATTTATTTTGGATTCTATTTGGTTTATTTTAACGCACAATTATTTTTTGTTTGATTCCACTTTTTATTTACAAATCCTTGGGACCGCTATGGGCACCAGGTTTGCCCCGAGCTTCGCCAATTTATACATGGGGAGGTTTGAGGAGACATGTGTATGGCAGAGCTCATTTTGTGCGAACCTGGTGCTCTATAAGCGGTTTATTGATGATTTACTATTTATTTGGGATGGGGATTTAAGTTCTGCACAGGCCTTTGTTACAGAATTAAATAACAACACTTATAATTTGAATTTCACTTTCCAATTTCACTATAAACACATTAATTATCTGGACGTCACCCTTTCCTCCAGTGCTATGGGAGTGTTATCTACTAACTACTCAAAGCCAACAGATGCTAACAATTATTTACATTATAACAGTTGACACCATAGACCCTGGCTTAAACATATCCCTCATGGGCAGCTTGTTAGACTCCGTCGGAATTGTAGCGGAGCAGAGGACTTTAAGCTGCAAGCCGATAAGATGCTAAATAATTTTCAAGAAAGAAATTATCCAACAGAAATACTTAAGTCTGCATGTTAGAGGGCATCGAAATTGGATAGAAAGACCCTCCTAACATCTAAAAAAAGAAAAATGAGGAGGAATTTGGAGGAGAAAAAACTTTGTTTATTTCAAAATACAATAGTAAATCAAACCAAATTAAACAAATTATTAAAGATAATTATTACCTCGTCAAACAAGATGCCATTTTGGGTCCTCTACTTGAACCAACACCCAATATTATCTTTAAAAGAAGTAAGAACTTAAAGAATAATTTAGCCCCTAGTCTAAGACCTAGGCATTAAGGTTTGGGGCATTGAACATGTGAAACCCACCAATAGAGGGGGGAACAGATTCAGTGGGCTTTGTCAACGGGAGGCCTACTGGATCTTTTCCCTCCAAACCCTTTCACCTGATGGACTCAACGATATTGTTGAGTTCAGTAATATGGGTTATTAGTCTAAATGGGTTAAGCTTATGATTGACTAAAAATAATATAATTTAATTTTAATTAATTTTTTTAATATCATTATTTCACTTATCACTTATCACTGATTATAATAATTAAAAAAATATATATATTTTTATTCAGTCATAAACTTAACCCATTTAGACTAATAACCTGTGTTACTGAACTCAACAATATTGTTAAGTCCATCGGGTGAAAGGGAAAAATAATCGGGCGCCCTGGTTTGGAGAATGAGGGTTGAACATTAATCTCACAATAAATAACACATTGAGGGTTGAATATTAATTTCACAATAAATAACACATTTATTAATATAAGGACATAATATTAATTTCATTGAATTATTTAATCTAATTCTTTAATTCGTTATATATTCATATTTTATTCCACTTAATACACTATAGATCAATAAACTTAATTAATGCTCATAATTTTTATCATTGAATTGAATTTATTACAGTTTGATGTAACTCATTCAATTTTATTCATACTGTTATTTTTTCAAATATGAAATATTTTGTGCATAACACACTGTTTTTTTCTCAAATTTATTATGATATGTATGTGAAATTATTATGCTTCGTTTATTAAATTATTTTAGAATTTATGTTATATTTGACTTATACATAACTCATTGTATTAGTGATAACTCTGCAGGTGACAGTGTACTACTGTGAATTTAGACTCCACTGTGTGAATTATTAATTATACTCCTGTCTTGTAATGATGCTATAAAGTAATTTATATATTACTAATAGAAATAAATGATAATTCTCTACAGTTGTCTCAAACCTTCAGTATAATAATATAAAGTCCATTACTATTGGATATACAGATCATTTTTTAAAGTACGTAAATGAAAAATGGCACACCACTTTTTAGATGTGCAATAATTCTCTCCTTTAGACCTTATGGTTTATTAAAATTTTAACATTTTAATTTCATTTTAATTATGTCAAGAGTGCTGTATTAGTAAGGAATATGAATGAAAATAAACGGCAATCTCTTTTTATTTTGTATTATATGTTAAAAACTTTAGAATAATCACACAGGTTTACCAAGTATTTGGTTTATATGTGTTACTATCTCTATATAAAACTTCGTTTGAATTATACATTTTGTAACTTTATTTTAAATTTAAATCAACTATTTAATTAATGATCAGGTATATAAACCTTATATATGCACGGCAACCTGTTTCTTTGTCATCCCACTTTGAAAAAATCCGCTGGTACGGACGAAACGCGTCAGAGGGTACACACTTGGAGCCCTGACCTATAGGAGCTAGTTACTGAGTAAATTATATTGTAGAACGAGCGAAAGTGGACCCGATGCGCAACTATCCCGGACTATCGATTGAAAGGTGGCCACTTTTTCTCCTACTCCTCCTCCTACTGTGGAACTTACTATCAAGGGACGCATAACATTCTATTTGGTCCCGTCCTCCTGCTTAACCCGACGGGCTATTGAGCCTAATTGAAATAGCACTACTCACCTGATGGAGCAACGGAACATCGGTCTCCTGGCGTTTACCTCGTGGGGGGACGGATCCCTAGCCTCCGGTCATGGCTATATATTGTGCCGTAAGCTCACGGACATTCTTACGGGGAGCAGTGAGTTCTATTTTGGATCCATGGGCTGTGAGTAGAGGAGTCACACTCCACACTAAAAATCCCTAAGCTCTATCCAATATTATCATCGCTCAGATATATACACCAAATAGCTCCAGTCATATGAATTGTTATATTTTAATGTTTGTTTATTTTAATAATTAATGTTTAGTCTCTTTAGCGTGAGTTAATAAACTGTGTCAATATTTTGTATACAGGTTGCCGTTTGTTTTTGTTTTGCTTTTTTTCAACATAGCCTGCCTACCCTTTTATAAATTATTTATATAGATTTACATTATAAATAGTAAGCGCTGCAAATTATACACTTAGGTGTATATATACATACTTTTTCCTCTATAGCACCAAATGTACAGAATTAATTGGTAAAATCAATGCCTTTCTAACAACTATTTCATGAAGAATTTAAGGGCTTAAGCTGCCCAGAAACTAGAGCGATTATTGCGCCAATCGTCAAATTATCTGTGATTTGAGGAAATATCGCTGTAGTGTGTAGTGTCGATTTTTCTCTGAAAAGCATGATAATCTGCCCAAAAAGCCCAGCAGCAGATAATTCAGAATTCCCAATTGATTATCGTGACCAAAAGGTGCTGTGTGTGGGCATTTTAGATAATCGTACAACATTTGTACAGATTTTTTATGTTCTTTGCACACACCTTTAGGGTGTGTCTATGTAGATGTATAGAACTTCCTTCCTGTTTATTCCACCTAATACGCATTCAGGAGATCTCTATTTGCAATTGTCATCCAGTAAAGATGAAATAAAATGATGTATTTTTCAACAAATTTACTTTATTTTTACCATACATGGAAACAACATGCAGAGACTTTCCATGTTCCCATGTTCTTTTCTTGTACATTAATGGATAAATATGGCTATTTGCTTTATGGATAAATATGGCTTATGGATATGGATGTCTGCAGTGGATTTGCAATGTTGACACGCAATTTTGAAAGGAATTTTGAATTTGGACATGCAAAATATTGAATTATGGTTTCCTGTTCAGGGTGTATGGTCCCTCCACAAAGTAAAGTTGCATTTCTCCGTGATGCATGACCAGCTTACCAAGTGAAAACAAGCACTACCTCCCATCTACATTGTGTTTCTGCATAACTACAATAGACTATAAAGAGGCTATAAAGATAAAGTGACTGTCTATGCATATGAAAGAAAGACAAATGGTTTTCCAAAGATGTTTTTTATTACTCTACAAGAACAGAGAAATGTGTTTCTGTAAACATGTTTGAAACAAAAACGAAGTATGCTTGCTGCAGGACCTTTATAATTTGAAACCAAAAAGTAGAATGATTGCTGCAGGACCTCTTTAAGTTGAAATAAAATAATGTTGCATTATCACATGAAGGCCCAAAAACCTAAAGTAGTGTTTACATACAAAAACTTTGTTAACTGTACAAGAAAAATACAAAAACTGTACAAATTTTTTTTACAATATCAACATTATTGGACAACTTTAAACTTCCAAAAGATTGTTGCACAATTTTAGCATGCAAGACATTTTGATATTGAGGTAATTGGGCTTGATCCAGAATTACGGCTGCCGTAAGCGTAACTTCGGCTATATGTACGTACTGCGCATGCGCCCAGCAGATGTTTCCTGTCGTGGTGGCCGTAATTGAAATGAGGTCGCCCATAACATTGGCGTAATTACGGCCAAATGGGCGTGCCTATATTACGATACCCGTAAATACTCCCAGTTATGGAATGTAGTCGAGGGGGGGGGGGCATTTAAATCGTACAGTATGGGCTGGGTTTCGTTGTTACCACCGCGTAGTTACGTCCTGCAGTAGGTACCATTGTAAAAGTTAAGGT
>WWET01000267.1:409188-419992 GCA_011038615.1 Limnodynastes dumerilii | reverse complement strand
GCAGGAGTAAGGCAGTAAAATTACGGCCGACCGAGTGGAGTGTCCGGTGGAGTGCATAGTATTTATGATGTGCGTAAATACGAACAGCGCTTGTTCGTAGTTCTGGATCAGGCCCATTGTGTTTTTTCTTTATTATGTTGGCTGTTGAGATACATTCATCATACAATCGATGTCAGCATTTCTTGTGCAGCATTTTGAACCTCGTTTTTTACTGAGATTTTTGGCTTTAATTCAGCATTGTCATCCATCAGGTCACCCTCAGTACTTCCATCAGATATGAAAATAGGTTCTGTTTGAAAATAGAGAAATGTGATATTTTTAGTTTTCTCAGTTTGGCAATTTGATTGTTTTACCAATGAAATGTTATTTTATTATTAAGATCAGTGCACAATTATATGTAAATATGGTATTTTTTGGTTGTTATTTGTTTGCTTGTTAATTATTACTACCTTCTGCTGTGCTAGAAATAATTTCACTCTGATTCCTTCCAAGTATATATGAATGTGGTTCTGCTGACATCATAAAACATCCTTTTCAAAAAAGTTACAGATTGGAGTAAAGATGTGCCACCAAAATATACACAATAAACAAGTAAAAAGACTATCATCACAACTGTTACCTTGCTTTGCATCAGAAATTGTCGCCAAATGTTTTTCATTGGTATCTTCAGTGTACACCACAGTGCATTGAATATCTTTTAGAAGAATAGACAGATGTCATGGTTACTCACAAGAAAATATACATTTAGGTTCACCACCTATCAAAAAAAAAAAGTACCTTCATGCTCTGCTGTCATTTTGACAGCATGTATTTCCTCTTCCTACATGGGATGTTGTGTGGAGTGGACAGTGTGTTCTTTTGCACCTTGTTCTTCAACATGATCAGGTTGTTGACGTCCTAAAATGGGAAAGCAGTATTGTAATATCTTGGACCAAAGCACTATCATCCCTATAAATGAACTGGGACTGGTGAGGCCAGTAAGGAAAGGCGCTTGGTAGATGAGAACATATAATAATTAGATCAAATAATATTGATTTTGTCGCAGCTCTGGGGAGAGAGTCACTCCTCCTATAATGGACACAAGTAAAAAATATATAGATTCAGAGCACTGATCCACTATCAATATTTATTTATTAAGTTAAAAAACATATATAGCCTCTATTGAGGCAAATAAATAAATCACTTCCCTCCACAAATGATAACAAGAGAGATACAACACTTAAAATATATTAAAACAATGGGGTAGATCCAGAACTACGTTTGCCGTACGTTTATTCGCATAGCGCATTTTCATGCGCGTAAATTCGTTGCACTCCCCTCGGCACACCCCTTGAACGTACGTATTTTGTCAAGATACGCTTTTTAAACCCTACCTTAACTTTTTCCAACGTAAATCTTTATCATGTGTCCAGCTCCCCCCAGTATTCACATCATGTGTCCAGCTCCCCCCAGTATTCATATCATGTGTCCAGGTCCCCTCAGTATTCACATCATGGGGTAGATCCAGAACTACGTTTGCCGTATGTTTATTCACGTATTTCAGACGTATTTTGTTGAAACGTAAAATTGGCATGCCCACACGTAAGCATTTACGTGACACATACTTGAATAGCCCATACGTTCACAATTACGCTACGTTACGGAGCGTATTTTCTATGGTGCGCATGCGCAGTACTTACCAAAGGGCGATTTTACGTGTCCGCCACGCATAAATTTGCTGCGAAGCGTTGTTCTGGATCAGGCCCAATGATACTATTATTTGCAAATGACACAGTGATTTCCAATGTCAAATATATGCAATCCGGCTGGCTTAAATCAAGCGCTGTGATACCCTTATGAGACAGAGAAAAAAAAAAGGGGATCCGTGCACTTATGATATGAAGTCACCTGAAAGGTGCGATATCTAGAATAGCTAAACTAAATAATGAGCAGACGGTATTAAATAAGCATATAGCTATAGTTGATTGTTCAGTATTAACAGCAGAGATTACTTAATTCAAAGTCAATATTGGTATATAATTCATGGGTGCTTGGATGAAAAATACCCAACCATATGTTTATTGGAGTTTTACTCACGATTTGTTTAATTATGAGTAATGGGTCATAGATTGCTCCTGATAATTCAGCCAAAAGCAATACTTACAGACCTCGTTAGTTTGCGTCGGTGGTGGATAGCTGTTAGCAGGATATTGCGGTCCGTATAGCAGGCTGGTGTTCTTAGTTGAATACAGCCGTGAGTAGACCTGACTCCAGACTCCGGCACTCGTGGTTAAGGTCATACAGCTGATCTGAGGGTGACGTCACAGGCCTGTGAGTAGGTGTGAGCTGACGGCTCAAACGCTCATATTACTGTTAGATGGTTGTTCTCTATAAAAGTATGATTTCACAAAGTCCAAACTACTGGTGGGAAACAGGATTTTATGTATCGCCAACCCAATAGAGGATAGTCACTGTTCAAAAGTTGAAGAATAGTTAGTATACGTGACTGGGAGAGATAGTTAGTCAGTCCTTTTGCTGTCTCTGACGCATTTCTCCCGTCTACGGGTTTCATCAAAGAGTGAATTGTGTTACAGGCTTCTGAGCTTAAAAAGGATTTCTGGGATATCAATAATTACAAAAAACAGGTGTGCTTAAAGCTCCAGTCACACGTCTCATGTCGGAATAGAGAGTTCCTAAGGGAATTCAATGAAGCTTATCAAGCTTCAATGAATCTAAGTCGGCAGACTATGCTAACAAGCAGAAAAGGCAGTGGCAAACGCAGGATTTTTAGGGGGGTTTCCAAATTATTGTAATACATGTGTCGCTAGGACGGCGGGTGTAAGCGTAAGATCGCCTGAAAAGCCGATCTGCGCATGCGACGGGCAGATGTTGCCCGGCGTCGCTACGGCAACGCCCGTTCTTGGATCGGGCGTCCGTAGCACCGCCGTAGGGACGCTGGAGGGGACGTCCCCCAGCGTCGATCGGGCGTCCGTAGCACCGCCGTAGGGACCCTGGAGGGGACGTCCCCCAGCGTCCCTACGTTCAGGTTAGTGTAGGTGGGCTAGGTGGGCGGTGCAGTATTTTCCATTCCTAAATATACACACCTAAAACCACCCAAATTCTTAACTGTGAATCAGGCCAAGTTGACACCTTATTCAATCTCTATCAGATTTTCTTTTACCTACCCTTTCAGTCTCTACTTGTTGCTTTTACTTTCTATCACTGCCAGCACTTGTTATAATTATACTGTTATCCCTTTAACTTAAAATGCATCATTATTATTTTTATAATACATTTTTTTGGAAACTATTTGTTTCTTTGGGTTTATGTGTATCAGTGTTATAAACAATTTTTTAGTATTTTTGTACACTGACCTAAAAAATAGTAAGTTTACTTTTTTTTTTTTTTGCTTATTTACTGAAAAACTGGGACTGCTTACTATCATTTAGGGGCACCTTAAAAACTGAGACATTAAGAGTTTGGAAAATGCTACCCAAGAGCCTGCCAGCTGGACCTCTTTGCAGGGTTCCTTAGTATTGCCAAGTATGTACTGTGCCAAGTCTATAGACAGACGTCATGGATATGTGCCAAGTCTACACCTAGGCATTAATAAGTACTAAGCAACAGTGATTCATGCTGAAATATCTAAGTAAATTGTATCCAAAAACCAATACTTCTCCTTCAGCACACAGAGTAAAATATCTGTGCGAGGGACGTCAGCCATGTTTCTCCTCTCATGTGAAGGCAGTCTCAGTGCACCCAGCAGAGGGCTCTCACTTGACATGCGCAACGTTATGAGCTGTGTGATATTTCCTATCTCTATAATGGGCACATCTTCCTAAATTGTAAATAAACTGTCTTTCTCTGACACCTCACCCCCCAAAGGCACTCTCCTGGCACATTAGCTCCCTAACTAAAAAAAACAGCTAATGAATAGACCCTTTCTACACTGAGTTATGCCTTCCCAATTAAATGTTAATGTAATATAGACTTTTAAAACAGGAAGTAGAAAAAAACGGCAACATTTTCCAGTTTAACCTGTTCCAGTTTTTTCATTTTTTTATATTTCACGATAGATTTTGGCATGCGGCACAGGGAGTCGATTCTGCATAGACTGGTGAAAATGTTATCTTAATGCGTGAAATACTTTCTGAGCTATAGCCTTTCAAACACCATGCCCCCCCTCTCTCCAAAAGTCAATGGCGGAATGCTGTTTATTATAGTCAACCTTAATATAAGGGCTGTGCCCTTATAATATATACATAATATAAATATATCCATATACAGCGCATACATACATACATACATACATACATACATACATACATATATACATACATACTTTTACACACACACCACCCCACACATACACAAAAAACAGTTAAAATAAAGATAATAAGATAAAGCTTACCTCATTCACAAATCTACAGCTCCTCTGCTGTCTTCAGTCATTGTGAGAGATGCGAGGGGGAGGGAAATGTGTGCTGTGCACTGTGAGGGACAGAGGGGGAAGGAGACTCTGTTGGGCTGTCTGCATGTGAGGGACAGAGGGGGAGGGAGACTCTCTGCTGGGCTGTCTGCATGTGAGGGAAGGAAGGGGAGGGGGGAATCGTCACTGAGCTGTCAGCTCCGTGAAGGAGGGATTACATTCGGCACACTCACTGTCTTCCTGCAACACACCATCTGCAGCATTTCTATTACCAATGGAGGAGACACTTTTAGAGCTCCGATCCTAACATACAGTGTATATTAGGATTAGTGCTCTGAGACTGTCTCCTCCATTGGTAATAGAAATGCTGCAGATGGTGTGTTGCAGGAAGACAGTGAATGTGCCGAGTGTAACAAACACAGAGCAGCCAGCACACTGCCGACTGCTCTGTGTATGTTATGATCGGTTTCAGGATGTAAAAGGGGGTTTCTGGGCAACTGGAAACCCCCCCTGGGTGCGCCACTGAAAGGGTCATGGCCATGCAAGCTATGGTAGACGTTTGCAAACCCTATCAACCAATGCAGAATTTGTCAAAACAAAAATTCATCCGCACTGTTTATAAAAAAAGAGTTAAATAAAGTGCAGGAGTCCAAACGATCTGGGGCAGGAACAGAAACTGTGGCACTACAGTCTGCTGAGATTCACAGCGGACACAGAAACGCCAAGCCCATCCCTTGGTAGCCTTGATGATGTGACAGATGACAGTACGGAAGAAATTAGCTTGTTTTCATACATTTTATTTCTAGAGCAAGACATGTTTTTTCTTTTAAACAACCATGTCATTCTGCCAGGGAACAGCAATATCACCATTAAAATATTGCACATACTTGTTTCTATTTACTTTTGCGTCATCGGTGGGGTTTCTCCCAGCATGGTCAAGTGCTGTCTAACGTTCTGACTCCTCGGGATATTCTAAAGTTTCACAGGCTTCTGAAGCCATACGCTGCATTACCTGTTTATGCAAAAAGTTGTGGAGGACACAGCAAGCCATGACAACTGTATACAATTTATCATGTGTCAGGTTGATATCTGTGTGAAAAATGCAGAACTTATTACTAAGAATACCAAATGCATTTTCAACAACACGTCTAACTCTGGACAGACGATAGTTGTAAATACGCCTTTCAGACACATTAGAATGAAGTGCAAATGCCTCATCAGCACCAAATACAAAATGAAGCTTGATTGTCTCTGTAGGCGACAGTAGTTGCAATTGTCAACGCTTGAGACGCTCATGAAATTTGGTCTGCTATGGGGCACCTCCATCCGACACGCAACCATTTTTTCCAACATCAATAAATATAACTCATATTTAGCATTTACTATAGCCATTAGAACTATGTGGTTAAAGAAGAAAGATCCGCTGTTTGCAGGGGGTGTAATGCGGACATGTTTCCCATCTATAGTGTCTCCACAATTTGGAAAATTCCATTTCTAACCATTCTTGTGTTGTAGATGGAAACTGTTGAAAAAAAAAATTCAGCAATTAATAGATCATGATTGTCAATAACATGTTGTTATTTATCTTTCTATGTATTATAGCCATCTTTACTTATGGATGAGCCAAGCTTTTCACAGGCAAGCTGTTCCCAGTCAATTGATGATAGCAACTATGTTACCCCCACTATAAAAAAAGGGAAAACAAGACAGGAGGTTCAGTTGTCAAGGGGGAAAAAAAAGACCACGTCATGATACTGAAAGTCATGAGTCCATAAGCAAGTCACTTCTGGAGACAGCCCAGAAGTGTTTTGAGAAACAAATGGATCATTATGATGGAATAGGAATAGTCTGTGTGCGTAAAAGATTTTATGGAGACTGTCAGGATACAAGCAAATATCACGGGTATCAATTAATATCAAACTATAGAGTGACCTCTGTTTGGCCAGGGTCTGTTAATTCATGGAAATGCCTTGAAGGTAGTGGGGCAGAACGATCTAGGGGTCTGGTCAGTTTATGACACTATTGTAAAAGTATCAGTATATTAGGGGGGGTCATAAAAGCTAGATCTCTGAAGAAGAGTTTCTCCAGTCTCTTGTCACAAAGGTGGGGGCTACTTGGAGAGGAGCAGTTTTTTGTTTTTAAAAAATTTTCATAGATTCATAATTTGTGTTCACTTCATGGGACTTTTAAACGGAAGAGGTGATCCAGATTTCTGGTCTATCCCGACCCGGACGGTTCTTGTGTGTAAGTCTTTCTGTGCTTTCTCCTTTTATTTTATAAGAAACTGTTTTGCATATTGTATGTCTATTTTGTTATTCTCTGTAACTAAGCATTGTGATTATTATCATTTTAAATATCAATTAATAAGTTCATGTCTCACGGATTCACATGTCAGATCAGCTTGGTTATTAAACGCTACTGAAGGGTAACAGAAGAGGTCATTCTGGGTTGATGATAATTCTGATAAAGCATAACTGTGTTTGATTTGGGTAAAGGAGAACCTAAGACCTCCTGTGAATAGTCTTGGTGGTGGCAGTTCATTAGTAATAAGTCATATTTGGGGTGGGAGAAGGGGCATTAGTCATTGGAGAACAGACCAGGTGGCTGTTGTGATTAAACCCTTGAGCCCCAGATAAGTCACGAAAGCCTCAGGTGAGGTCAGGGTCTTGACAGAGACCAATAAAAATGTAAAGAAAAATCTGCCTTTTTTTATTCTTTTTTTTTTTTCCGGACTAAAATCGAATAGTGTTTGGCACCGATATGGGAACTTCTCACTAGAAGAAAAATTGGTAAAATTATCAAGAAATTCACGCTGTGTCGATAATCGCTCTAGTGTATGGCCAACTTTCGGATGGGATCCAGACCTCCACTGTTACTGTGTACAAAACAGTGGAGATCCGAGGTCAGAGCAACACTGTATCCAAACTCCCGTGCGTGCAAGGGGAGAGAACTTTATAGCTTTGAAGGACAATTCATGAACAGCAGGATTTTGACTAACAGACAATTAATTAATCATAATTAAGCTGTTTTATCTAAATTCTCAAATCCCCTAGTTACATTGGACCGGATTCACAGTTTTAGCGGATCTGCAATGCGTGTGAATTCACATTTCAAACGTAATTTCCCATGCTGGGCAAGGTTGTAGTTCTTCAAACGCCAGCATGCTCTGGCATCCATGGGTATGTTGGTGCTTGTAGTTCTACAAGCATCAGCTTGTAGTGGCTTGGTGGCTGGGGTAATGGGATTACATATGTAAAAGTTTTTTTTTACTAATAACTTTTTTTTTTGCTTCAGTGAGCTGCTCCTTCGTCCTGGGATGGTGTAAGTGTACAGCTTGTTAAGCAGCCACCGGACAGCCCTGCATGGAATATTTAAATGAGAAAAATACCCCTAGGCGCAGGGCAGACGGATGTGGACAAAAATGGATGGGTACACTTGCGCCCATCTTTCTGTGCGTGCTCCCGATCTGAGCATGGGCAGTGCTTTTTTTGCTACGCTTCCGTCTGAAAAAAGATAGAAACGAAGCTCTGAATCCGTGCCCTTATGACCTGCCCCAGATTAGGCCAGTAAGAATGTATTAGTGACACTTATTGGCTGGATGGAAGTGAATATATTGTTCTTTGACATCTAGCTATGGACAATAAATGATGCAGCTTTATTAGAATAAACTGACATGGTTTGTAGAAACATTATATAGTATCAGAGTTTATCTTCAGGCAGTTCTGGAAACATTCTCTGTAAGGAAAAGACATAGGTCATCAGATGTTTGAAAGAATGCATAAAAATAGCTGACCAGATAACCTTAGAACCAGTGACTTTCATCCCACATGCAGCATGAAACGCTAACACATTTTATAACATATATTATAATATAGATTAATTTTTAGCGCTGTCTTTTGGTATTGTTTATCTATGAATATAGATTAATTTTTAGCGCTGTCTTTTGGTATTGTTTACATTTTATAAATCAGCATAAAATCTGCAGTTCTATGTTTACTGAATGGAACATCTTTACAACTTATTTACCTGTAGCTGATAACCAGCAACATACACATAACTCTTCCATAGCATTTCACATGGCATATTGGACACACTAGTGGAATGTTCAAGATCTGAGAATGATTGAATAATCGTCACTGTGATTTTGAATCAATTTGGTGACATTCCAGCAAATTGTTCCATGTCATACACGGCACAATAATCAGGTCAAGGATCATATAAAGGCTGATCCAAAGGGGCACACAAATCATGCATCGCGCGTGGCATAGATGTGTTAGAACATTTTACAGAATCAGTGACCTGCTTCTAACGCTACACCATCAACTGATGGCGGATGCACAGGCACTGTACAGCACCACACCTAATATTAAATGAGAAAAACACCCCTTTCCTGATTTAAAAACTCACATTTCCACTGGCGCAGTACTGTCGGATGCGGACACAGACGGATGGGCCCACTTGCGTCCGTCTTTCTGTGAACGCTCCCGTTGTTAGCATGCACAGTGCTTATTTTGGCTGCCCTTCTGTATGAAAAAGAGATGGAAGCGCAGCTCTGAGTCCGGACAAATCTGTCTAATATGAACTGGTGACTGGTGCTTTTTTGCAATCATTATTTTCAACAGATAATTGAACAAATCGCAAGTACTTGTTTAAACAAAAAAGAAAATATTAATTGGTTGATCTGTCATCTTTAAACCTTAAGCTGGTCATGAACTACCATGATTAACGATACAGCTGGAGGTGGCTTGATTTACCATCAGAGAAAGGTCCCGATACGATATTGGTGCCACTCACCTCTCCTACTGGAACCGACAATCCTGGCAGAAGAAGGAGGTGCTGCCGAGATTGACTGAAGGCCCTTGCAGCTGATCTCCTGTGAAGCTCAGCCTATTGGCTGGCTGGCTGGCTGGCTGCAAAAAAAAGAGAATTTCTGGTTGGCAGCGTGTGGCTGGAGTTCCTACAGTTACTCTGCCTGATTCTCAGAATGCAGAGCTTACATTACTTTATTACTGCTCTCTCTGTCTATCTCTGCACTGGCTTCCCGCATTTCAGAATTCTCATCAAGCTCCTCACCACAACTTACAAGGGTCTCTCCACCTTCACTGATCCCTACCTCTCCTCCCTTATCTCCATCCACACTCCCTCCAGACCACTCCGCTCTGCTGGTGACCATCGTCTGAACGCTAACATGATAACTACCTCTCACTCCCGCATCCAAGATTTCTCCTGGGCTGCCCCTCTGCATTGGAACAACCTACCACAACCTATCAGGTAAGCCAACACCCTCCAATCATTCAAACGCTCCCTCAAAACCCACTTATTCAGGCTAGCCTACCCTTCCTCCACCTAAGCTTTCCTACTTTTCCCATCTTCATCCCTGTGTCTCCTGTTTGTTTACCCCCTCCTATTTAGCATGTTAGCTCTTATGAGCAGGATCCTCCTCCCTCCTGTCATCACCCCTTGTCCTCATTAATTCCCACCTTTTCTCTCTCCCTATTCATCTTCTCCTACACACATTTCCTGCTTCTTTATTTTCCATATATATTGTTCTGTTTTATTTGCACTATATTCTATTTTCACACTGTACTTGTATTGCGTTCCTTATTTTTATGATTTTGTACCTTGTCTGTTTAATTATTGCATTGTGTATGTAATTATTACCTCTGTACGGCGCTGCGGATACCGGGTTGACCCTTATAAATAAACGTTAATAATAATAATAAAATACTTGCTAATTTCAGACAGCAGTATCTCCGCTCAGAAAGTGAAGGAGGAGGCAGAGCCGTAACTAGAAATTTTAGAGCTTGGGCAAAAAGGAAAAATGGTGCCACTACCATGAATTAATAATCAGTTTAACCTTTAAAATGAAGTTAATGCTGCCCTCCTTTGGCTCAGTGCTCCTCAACCTTTTTTCACCCTCGGCACACCTAAGCCCTTCCCAGAATTCCGCGGCACACCAAAATCAAAAATATACAAAAAAGCAGGAATTACAACGTGCATTCCCAGAAATTACATTTAATTGTTATTTTTTATTTGGTAAATTTAACATTGCAGCTAATAACATTTTTTTCTTAGAACTA
Organism: Limnodynastes dumerilii; assembly: GCA_011038615.1. NCBI lineage: Eukaryota > Metazoa > Chordata > Amphibia > Anura > Limnodynastidae > Limnodynastes > Limnodynastes dumerilii. The sequence goes on along the minus strand of WWET01000267.1, from coordinate 409,504 downwards.
AAATTAACTATGTTAGCTTTTAACTAATATTAACTTTTAAGTACAACTTTTAATCAACCCCCTTGATTATCACACTGTGCCCCTTCATCACACACTGTTCCCCTTCAACTTTTACCCCTTCGTCACACACACACTGTGCCCCTTCATCATACACTGTGCCCCTTCAACTGTTACCCCTTCATCACACACTGTGCTCCTTCATCACACACTGTGCCCCTTCTTCATACACTGTGCCCCTTCAACTGTTACCCCTTCATCACACTAACTGTGCCCCTTCAACTTTTACCCCTTCGTCACACACCCTGTGCACCTACAT
>WWET01000267.1:340285-364275 GCA_011038615.1 Limnodynastes dumerilii | reverse complement strand
CACATACGAGTGAAGCGCCGGGGATGCAGTGGAAACACTCACCGGACATCGTGAGTCTTCACGATGAAGGTGAGTGTTTATAAATCTGGGGAGTGAAGTGTCCAGGCTCGCTGCGATGATAAGCGAGCCTGGATCACTATCACTCCCCAGATTTATGCGCTGTCCATAAATAGAGCCCAATGTCTGTCTTGCTCATCTGAGGACAGATGCATAGACTGACTAGTCTCACTCCCTCTCCCTCTCCCTCTCCCTCTCTCTCATAATTAAACATAATGAAACTAATATTTAGCTTCACTATCATCTTAGAAACGTTTTATTAAATTGAACTGCCCTATGTAAATAAAAAGTGCAATTAATTACCTATTAAATAATGAATTTCCTGCAGCATTTGGAAGTACAGCGGTGAGACCTAAACATGCTGCTAATTCATTCTCACCCTCATACCGTCAGGGTACAGTGTAAATAAAACTACATTTTTTATTAAAATCCTCGTGTTTAGACACTCTTCTATAATATAAACATTTCAACCCGTATAATTTGAAAGTACCTAGCAAATAAACAGTGTAAACTGTATATACAACAACTTGTACCATAAAGCAGGCCTGGCCAACCTGTGGCTCTCCAGATGTTGTGAAACTATGACGCCCAGCATGCTTTAACTGCATAGTCACAGCTGATACCTGACAAAGCATTCTGGGAGGTGTAGTTTCACAACACCTAGAGCCACAGGTTGGTTAGGCCTGCAATAAAGAGAAATTGAAACAAAATAAAGAAGCACTTGGAAGTCAAGAATCTGTTGGAAAATATATTCAATTTATTATCACATATGTCTAAAAACAATTAGCAATCTGACAATATCTGACTGAAACAAAGTATCAACAAATATATAAATACATAGTATAGCTGGAAATATACATAGAGATCCTGGTCTGTCACACAAAGGAAATCCTCTTTATCAAATTAAACACACCGCTTGTTGCAAATATGTATGATAAGATAGAGGATAATTGGAATATATGTAGAGAGCCAATAGTAGTCGAGCCCCTAGAATAGAGCTTAAAGTAGAGTAGATATTCACTCCCTAGGACACTATAACGCCTCATCCATAGCCGTAATACAGATGGCACCAAGGTAATGTCCCGCAAATTGGGTAATGATAAAAGCACAAACTGTACCTGCTGTTTCTAATAATCAAAGGTGCAGCAGTTCTAATAGAGCATAACCATTCCCATGCAGGTGCAACGTGGAAATCAAATCACACAGATGCTAATATAGGTCTTACACTGCTTAGGATGCCGGGCTGTTCCACTCAGGGCAGTTCGCTTCAACGGCTCCAGTTTTTGGACAGTGGGACGGATTAGATGGTACTCCTAATAAGAGCGCTGTGAATGTTACTCCTCCATATGGCAGTTGTGTAAATAGGCAGATATCTCATCAGTTATAAGTCTATTGAGGCAATATTAAGAACTGTGTAGATCAGCCAGATAGTCACCGCTTACGCGTTTCTCCAGGTAGGTTTCATCAGAGAGGAATAGTTGGCATTAACTCCACCTTATTTAAATAGCCATTCGGAAAGATATGTCCTTAAGGTCAAAAGGAAACCAAAAAGAGACAGAAAAAGGGCAGCATCTGTGATGCACAGTAAGGCAGTAAAATATAACTTTTATTTACCATTTAAAATAGGAGACATATTAAAAAGCTAGCGAAATATAAGCAAAAGAATATATTCAACAGACATATTGTCCAGCGCAGTATGCTGGTGTAGTATTGAGATATATATATATAATGTGTGTGTGTGTTTGTGGATAGTAATTTCTATGGAGGAAAAACACCCTGTTGCAGGTAAAAAACGGATAAGTAACTACTGCAATCAATAAAGATTTGCCCACTTTTAAATAATAAATATGATCGTAAATTAGGTACGGTAACTGTCAAACACTGAATCCATAAGCATAAATACCAACAAAGGTGTTTATACTGATACCAGGTGTAAGCAGCTGATCATAACCGGACCCTAACCACTGAAAAATAATAAAGAAAATAAAAAAGCCGCCTCACGGCGGTGCTTCACTCCCAAGAGAGCACCTCACTGTCCCTGAAGATATATGGTGCTTATCTGCAATAAAGAAACTGGACATTAATGATACTGTGGATGTTTTTTATACTTGCACGTTACATGTGATATCTAGTGTTCAGAATCCTTCAGTACAAACCTGGAGCAGCACTTGTCACTTGTCTAAAAGATGCACACTTTAGTCACACAACTAATAATCTCTGCCCAGCGTTTTAAATGTGTCTGCAGCCCTGTTACTTGGTATCATTCAGTTTGATCTTTACCTTTTTAGGATTAATCTTCCTGATGAAGAGTATGTTAAGATCTTCAATGCAGTTAATGGGTATGTCATAAACTTCATATGTTTTCTGTGTATAACGTTATCCAATGAAATGCTAAATCTTGTGCACCATGTTATGCTTAACATAATGTATGTCTTTTTCTTAATATTAGTTTTTAAAGGTTTTTTATTTGTCAAGTTTTGGAACCTCCGATTTCGCTGCCAAAGTTCAGGGAGCCCAGAAGAGGCATTTTGTAATAAATCGTATTTTATGAGCTGATTTTGGGCTAGAGCTTGGGGTTTTATTTTTGCTATTTTAGTATGTGAATTTAATAGAATGAGTGTGAACAAGGAGAAAAATAGTAATATTAAGATGGCCTTACACTAGATCAAGTATCTGTCTGATCATAAAATCTTCAGAAGATTGTATTGTGTAGGAAAGGTTTTTGCCAATAATTTTATTTTTTAGCCTTCTGAAACTATATTTTCCCCATCTCGTACACTTCATTATTATTATTGTCATGTACAGCAGTAATGAAAGCATGTCTGCAATGCCGCATGTGGCTACCTTCAGGGATTCATTAATTCTGAGATGCAGAGATTTCATTACTGTATTACTGCTGTATATGCTAATTGTTATGGAATTAGCGAGATGGTGGAAACTGTGGCCAGGAGGTGAAGGTGCCACATATTGGGGATGCATTGTCCAGCGCAGAGATTTTTGTCTGTCTCTATTTAGAAAATAATACCGATTAGTACGTTTTGAATGGGTTAGTATGCCAAATAAACGTTTCGCCATATTTACCCTTTCATTCGGAAACCGCCGCACCGGACAGGTGAGTATTACAGGGAAACAAAGAAGGGGTGTGTGACAGCGCTAGTTAATGTAAAAAAATTAGCATATAATTGCACCTGTGATGGCTGAAAAAACTTCACAACATAAACACCAGTGCATAAATATCAAAAAATAAACATATTTATTTAACCAAATAAAAGCTAAGAATAGTTATAAATATAACTAACCATAAAAGTACAATTACTCTATTAAAACAATAGTACACCTGATAGAGCATTCGATTCGGGCTAATATAAGTGTTAAAGCAACAATTTATCAACAATTCAGTACGAATCGAATGCTCTATCGGGTGTACTATTGTTTTAATAGAGTAATTGTACTTTTATGGCTAGTTATATTTATAACTATTCTTAGATCTGATGTGGTTAAAATAAATATGTTTATTTTTTGATATTTATGCACTGGTGTTTAAGTTGTGAAGGTTTTTCAGCCATCGCAGGTGCAATTATATGCTAAATAATTTTTTGACATTAACTAGCGCTGTCATATACCCCTTCTTTGTTTGTCTTTTTCTTTTTTAGTGGAGGAGGTCCACTATTGTTTGACAGCTGCAGTTTATGTATAAGTATTATCTGAAGCGCTGACACGTTTTCCACTTTTGAGTATTACAGGGAAGTCTATAGGGAATAGGTTCAGGCTGCAGGGAGGGGTGTCTTAGGGTCAGGCTGCGGGGACGGAAGTCTTAGGGTTAGGCTGCAGGGAGGGGAGTCTTAGGGTCAGGCTGCAGGGACGGGAGTCTTGGGTCAGGCTGTGGTTGTGGGAGTTTTGGGGTCAGGCTGCGGGGACGAGAGTCTTGGTTAGGCTGCAGGGGATGGGAGGGTTAGGGTGAGAATTTGGATAAGCGTTGGGGTAGTATAATACTCGCCTCCCGCCACTGCAGATTCTGCACACTGACACAGACTCTTAAGCCACCGCCATTTTTGTCAGGTGCTCATTGCTGTGAGGGCTGTTGTAAGTTGAAATCACACGTATGTCAGCTCTGCGATTGAGAATCCCAAAGCATCTGTTACTCACTGATCCAATCACAAAGGATTCGCAGAGGATTTGCTCCAATGTGCCGAATGGTTTTAATATGCACATCCTTGTTTTATAAGTAACACTTTAATATGTTCTCTTTTTCTAGGATTCTTCTTCCAGGGGGTGGTGTGGACCTTCAGCATTCCCAATATGCAAAAATAGCCAAACTATTTTATGACCTGGCCATTATGGTAATTTTTATTGCTAAATTATAATGTATACATCTTCATTGTCTATTAGAAAACATTGCTACCTCTGCGATATTTGCATTAAAGTTGAAAGTGATGGGGAGAACCGATAAGAAGCATCAGTGGGGCAATATAAACCATATAAAGACATTTGTGAGACATATTGTACTAATCTCTGTCTCTTATATTATTATTCTCTACCAGTTCATTAATTATATATTTTGACCAGAATACAGCTTTACACTCCATGGGCCTGATTCAGACCTATGATGTTGCGCTGAGCGTACTAACTCTCAGTGTAGCATCGATGCACATTCCCCAGTCCGGGCGTAATTTCACTCTGTTGCGCCAACTGGAGACTACCCTATTTTCAGTCGGTGTAACAAGAGTGTAATTACACCCAAACCTAACCGTAACTAACTAAGCTTGCCCTCCCTGGCTCGTTACCCTACCTCGTTACGTCCCCCCTCAACCGTAACTACGCAGCAGTTAGGGATGTCTGACCCAGACTAAAGGATTTTCTTAACTATGTCTGGCAACATCTGCCCGGCGCATGCGCAGATCGGCTAAACAGCCGATCTTATGCATCCGCCCGTAGTAACTACGGTAGCGAGCGGAGGTCTGGATCAGGCCCCATGACACAAATTTTGCGACATGTATGGTAAAGCTAAACTGTAGACACTTCAATAAGACAATAAAAGCCTGTTTACTTACCTTTTTCACTATAAGCACTGTGTCTATTCATGTCATTGCTGTCCGATAACTCCCCCTGTGAGTGATGTTCGGAGCTGATGCAGTGACCTGAATGTATTTAGTTTTACAGGTAAAAGGTAAGTAAACAAGATTTTATTGTCTTATTTCATTTATCGAAGTCCCTAACAGCTACTCATGGCGACTTTCAGGCCATGTATCAGAGCTCCTCCCTTTTTGGCAAAAGGTGAATGTGGGCACTGTATGTCCTAAATTTCCCTACTTTCAGAACAGATTGCGGCAATTGTTCTGTTCTGCGCACACATATATACTAACAGATCAGATCACATTATCCTATCTTAATGACCTTTCCTACACCTTCTGATAGAGAAGCTGAGTTACGATTGCAAATGTCCATGCCTATGTATTACAATGTACCATATACAATGTACAGTATAGTGCCTTATCTCTGCGCACCGATCAATACTACTGCATCGTAGCCATTTTTTTCTCGCAGAAGTCTGCTAAGTTAAGGTAGGCTCCAATGATCAGACATCTGTCTGTGTGAGGGGAGCTATTCAATGCACAAATGCAAGGATAATGCGAGTCTAGTATCGTGGATCCATGTGTGATTTCATCTGTTGCTCTGTAATACAATCGTATAAGAATCAGAACTTTAGGATTCGTTCTTGTGAGCAATGTCTTCCTTTAATATATAAATAGTATACTGTAGTCATTTCAATATAGTTCAATTAATTGTTTTCCTAAAAAGGGATTATCTACTCTGATTTTTAGTATTTCATATAATTTCATACATTAAGCTAATGTTAAGGCTGTAACTGAAGACTAATCTGAATGTAGGGACTGATCCAGGGTTTGATTATAAAAGCAAAACAGGTGTAAGTGTCGACCTGGGCAAAACCATGCTAAACTGTGAGGGAAGGCAAATATAAACTGTGAAAACAGAGTTCAGACGTGAAATTTTGTAGCTCATCTCTAATTACAAAGTACTCATAAAGATAAACCGTTTATAAATTCTGTGTGCTAAGGCAAAGTATTTTCCCTGCATGCAAAATAAAGTTAATTTGCACTTGTCGCAATGCACCTTGGGTTTGCTCAGATCGCTCAGCTCACTTGCACCGTGTTACCCTTATAAAAAGATGTAAGTGCAGCTCTGGATAAGCCCCGTAGCATTTAAACTCTGATCCAATCTGTTATGTGGGTATGAAAGGCTTATTGGTGTAGCCCACTTACCCTTAGAATGTATTTATTGAAGGTGTTGTTAAGAACTCCAACCTTTTCACTATTTTACTGTAAACTTTATTTCTGTATTATTGTACTTTTATTTTTAAAGTACATTTTCCTTTTTATTTTAGGCTAATGACAAAGGTGACTATTTTCCCATATGGGGAACGTGTTTAGGATTTGAACAACTGACCGTTCTCACAAGTGGAGAACTTTTACTAACACTAACTGAAACCGAAGACGTTTCATTGCCACTAAACTTCACTAAAGGTATGTATTTCTAGGTACTTGTACCCACCTATAATTCATACAGGTGTAATTGATTCTTCTGTCTACATACAGGGGCGTAAATACCCCTTGGCTGGGATGGCACCCGCCAAGGGCCGCCAGCCAAAGGGGGGAGGGGGGGGGCGGCACCCATAGATGCCACTCGTGGAAAAGAGTTGATACGCCCCTGCCTGTCAGTGACACAGGTCCTCAAGGTCTTCTTACTTTACAGGCTGTACCCATAGATACCTCTGTATCTACATGTACACCTCTGTCTACATACAACATTGAATGCAATACTTTCTAACAATGAGCATCAAGGAGCTGGACCACAGAGGGGCAGCTTTTTGTGCAGAACAAGAGCAAGCACAGAAGGTTGGCCGCAGGGCTATCTCATCCACCTGTCTTTGCTTCCGTGTGCTCTGTGCTAGTGCAATTGGGAGTTCCATGATATCTAAATGAGTTGTGGGCATTATAGTGCTTCTGATAGGCACAGTAGCAGCCCAGAGTCCCTGCACCATCTCATGGGCTGGTGTAACCTTAAGACGGAGGACGTTTTTAAGCAATAAGTGGCCCAATTTGTATTAAACTCTGCCCTACACAAGGGGTATTATTTGACTGTATATAATAAAAGAACCCTGTTATCTGAAATATGAAAACTTGCATAGGCTTCTGCAGCCTCTGCCTATATCAGTGTTTCCCAATATAGACACAGAAAATTACTGAGCTAGTGATCTACCACAAATTATGCCCACGCTCAATATCGCTACCAAAACAGTATTTTATTATTACAAATAATATAGATACTCAAATCTATTAAAAAACAAGGAAGGGATTCCTATCAGAAAATGCTTAGTTAATACTTTGAATTGTACAATATATAAATATAAGGCAAAAATGTATAGATAAAAGGCGAACACCTCATAAAAATATCCCAATTGGAATGTGGAACAATTGTAAGGTATGATGGTTATTTATAAGGAGACCCAATACTTTTGATTCAGCCAGAAATAGAGATTAATTATGCGGGCTTACCCGCTGGCAGGCGCATGTCCGCGTCTGTCAGCGATGAAGATCACAGTCTCGTATACTGATATTGTCTCTGTTACTCCGATAGATCAGAGCTGGTATGTAGGAGTCCGGTTATAGGAGCAAGGCCACACGTGTCCTGACGGGTTTACTTCCGTTGCTCCGACTCGTCGGCGCTAAGCGAGAGGGCCCCGGGGGGATGTGGGTGGCGTGGTAGCTGGATATTGTAGGAGGGTCTCCGTTTATTGAAGATATCTCTGATGTTTGTTTCCCATCGATACATATGACATATCCTAGGTATTGATCGTTTGAACAGATGGTATGCGCTTATGGTAATATAGGTCTTCCTATCGATAGCAGGATAGTCTCTATAGAAGAAATAGTTGCAAAGTTCCTGGGTGTTCAGCCAAATGATAGGAATCACACTGTCCAATCGCAATTTAAAAACGCCTTACGCGTTTCATGGCCTGCAGGGTCCTCAACCCTGGTCCTCAGGACCACTAGCAGTCCATGTTTTCCAGGCCTCCACCCAGAACAAGTGATATTGGGTCTGATTCAGAGCTCCGGGCGCATATGCAATGCGCCCAGAGGTTTCCGATTTGTGCTACTGCGCATGCGCAGTAATTTTCTGACGTCCTCTACGTTTCTTGTTGCAACAATAAACGTAGATGACGTTAGAAAATTACTACGCAATCTACGTTGCAACAAGAAACGTAGATGACGTTAGAAAATTACTGCATATGCGCAGTAGCACAAATCGGAATATGCGCCCGGAGCTCTGAATCCAGTCTATTATGAGTACCACCTATGAAACTTTTAAATGTGTCATAATGAACACAGCTGTGCCCCAGCAAGGAGACCTGGAAATCATGTACTGTTACTGGTCCCTGAGGACCAGGGTTGGGAAACACCGGCTTATACAAATCCATTTGCATGTTTAGACGAGTGTCCATTTTCAGTACTTCCTAGCTAGAGTTGCGACCTTTCCTATGCTGGATAGAGCGCATACAGTTTAAACAGTGCATTTGCGCTTCCGCTGCACAAAAGCTCTGGATTAGCTCCCTTGTGCATTGGGGCTTAAGCTGTTGATTGGTGCAAGGGAAATGCCAGTAGTGTGTTCTTATTTCTCCTACTTGCTTATAGGTAATGGAGTTCTATGTAGTAAAACTATTTTCCCCAAAGTACCCTTTTACGCATATACAGGTAAACATTTTAGTACAGTATAAGATAAAATGTATTGTTTTTTTTTTTGTTTTATTTTGTAGATGCATCTAGCAGCAAATTATTTGGGAAAATTTCACAACCACTATATAAAGCTCTCTCTACTATGCCTATAACTGCAAACTTCCACTCTTGGAGTCTGTCTATGAAGGTACACACCTGGCTCCGGTCAGATTTATTAGCTTACTTGTCAAGCTGCACATGTTTTACATTAAGTTGTTTTTCTGTTGTGGTGTTTTTGTGTTGTGTTTTTTATATGTATACACCTGGTGGGATGCAGTTGCATTTTACCAAAGAATGATGCAGATGAAAGCTTGATTTCGGCTGAGCCATCACCAATTACATTTTCAACATGAAGATCAACATTTCGGGGCGTCGTTCAGTGTTTCAAAAATCCTCCGCTTGTAGGGGCCATCTCCTCTAGGTGTAGACTGCAAAAAAGTGACACCAGTCAGCACTTAACAGCTTAAAATCAGTCTGTTGCAAGACAGGTTTTCTCTCCACATCCACATCTACACCTGGTGATGGCCGCAAGACTTTATTTAGGGTCTAAAAGGTTTATTTTCCAGGGGGGTGCTATACTGCATAAAGGATATTCTGTTCCTAGAATACCCTAAATTATTGTTTTTCATTATTTACCTGTTGTATAAAGTTTTATACATATGAGGGAACATCAGTTTCAGAATCGATAAGGGTTTCACAGCGGATTCCAACACGGGTATTTTTTTTTTTTATGCGTTCGTTTTTTATAGAATTTTTTATGTTATAGAGAACAAAACAAAAAAATACATATATCAAGGTTAACATAGCCCTCACATATAATCCTAACAAAGGACCTGATTCACACTTAAGAAGCTGCGGCTTCTTAAGCGTGTGTCTGTCCGAAATGTCATTTATGCTATCTACGTAGCTGATCAGCGCGTAGATAGCGTAGGTGCGGTCTGTAAAGACTTACATACCTAGAGGTGGCGTTATGCCGCCTCGGGGTGTTTTTAGGCAGACGTGGGAGGAGGGAGGCATTTAGATTAGCTGGGGAGGGCAGGGGGGGGTGCAATGTTCCTATGGACATTGCATGGAGACTTAAGGTAGCCCTATGTCACTTAGGTACCTAAAAACGTGGGGGCGGGTTGGGGCTGGAAGAGTGAGTTAGGTGCGGATCTGCCCCCACCTACATTAACTCACTCTTAAGTGTGAATCAGGTCCAAAGTATCTAGCGCATAAGCCCTATCCCGCCCCCAGAAACCCCTAACACACTCATGCTGAAAAGAAACAATATACAACAATGGTTCTATGTAAGCAGATGAAAAGATTGTCCATTAGTCTGCGCACTTGGAGAATGAGAGAGAGAATCGTATCATCTCCACCAAATCCTATGGTATTTATGTATAGCATTGCATTATAAGTATAAGTACTTCTCATGCTTAATGGTTTCATTAACCAAAAGTATCCACTGAGGGAGTGTGGGCGAGTGCGGTGCAGACCAGTCCCACGGGTGTCTTATTTTGACTGTAGTCTTTGGTTAGCTGGTAGCTACAGCAGCTATACAGGTGTCACAGAACCACATGCATAATATGGCACACAGGCTCTACAGCATTGGGAAGGCCAGAGGAGCACAGTGGACACTCACTATTTTAGGCATTTTTTTGTCCTTTAGTTCTACCCATTCCAGAGGGTTAGACGTGTATAAGAGGGATTAGTAATGTCCTAGAAGAAATCCTGAAGCCTTTATCTTCTAATAAGCAGGTTCCTCGTTCCTCCGTACAGTGCGGCCATTGCCCCTGTCGTCTGTCATTTATATGTAACATTTTGGATGTTGTCTTGTTTTTATATTTTATCTCTGTTTTATTGACAGAATTTTACAGCCAATGAAAAACTGAGGAACTTTTACCGTGTTTTGTCTACAAATTCTGATGGCAATTTGGATTTTATATCTACATTTGAAGGTACTGAAATTAGCTGAAGCTGGCTAGTATATAATTACTGTGTATCTCTTGAAATAGGTGTGGGTCTGGGATACATAGAGAAGCTACTGTTTCTTATTCTGTCTTGTGCGTACACTTTATTTGATTTGTATGGACATATGCTATTTTGCAGCACGAAAGTACCCAATTTATGGAGTTCAGTGGCACCCTGAAAAAAATCCGTTTGAATGGAAGAAAACCTCCGATATATCCCATACTGCGGAAGCTGTACATGTGGCATTTTATATGGCTGACTTCTTTGTTAGAGAAGGTAAGAGCATCTCAGAGTTTCCTAGTTCTATCCATATGTATGTTACAATGTAGGATGTAGCTACTGTACAGCAGTAAGCTAAGGGCGATATTTAGTTGTTTAACATAGGGCTGGATCCAGACTTAAGTAAGTGCTTGAAATGAGTTACTCCTGGGCTAAACCATGTTGATTGCAGGGGGAGTCAAGTTAATTGTATTCTTTGCATGCAGGGATATATCTTTGAATTGCTTACTGCACACAGATACTGACCAGCTTTACCATCACACTGTTATTATACTTGGGATAGGAAACATCACCTCTCAACTCTATTACTGTTTGCAATAGATGAAATATGACTCCCCTGCAATCAACATGGTTTAGCCCAAGAGTAACTAATTTCAAGCAATTACTTAAGTCTGGATCCAGCCCATTATTCCTTCATGATCATCCAGCTGAGATGTTTCAAAACCATATAAAATATCTGAATCCAACACAAGCTCGTTTGCAGTATATGAGTGTCCGCCTTGAGTCTACATAGGCCAGTGTTACACTTTGGAAAATGTTCTTTGATAAATATCTCTTGCAGCATATGGGGATTTCACAATAAATTGTCCTAGCATTTGATTTGATGAATATGCTAAGGCAGCAGAAAACCTTTTCTTTCCAAGGTTACTTAACCCAGGCTTTCAGCACGTCATGGAAATGTCATTTTGTAATGTTGCTGTAATAACTTCCTCTATTCCTATTTGTTATAATTGTGCTTAAATTACTATTATACCGGTCTCTGTCACTATTTCTGAAATTAGATGGTCTGGTACTTTTAATTTGGGAGTTGTCAAGATTAACCTAGTTTGGGAAGTTTCTAGACCATGATATTTTACATTAGGGGCTAGAGTTACTAAACTGCTTAAAGGAAAAATGCACTTGTTGCCCATAGCAACCAATCGGATTCTAGCTCGCTTTCCTATTACATACTAGAGAATGTCCGCTAGAATCTGATTAGTTGCTATGGGCAGCATTTCCCTTTTTCCGTTTCTGCAGTTTAGTAAATCTAGCCCTTAGGTTGACCTTTTACAAGTCATTTTGGTAAACTGCTTGATTTTTGTACAATACAAATATATTTATGAAATACTAATTATTGTTTTTTGTTTTACAGCCAGAAAAAGTCAACATTTGTTCTCCAAAGAAGTAGAGGCAGGACACCCGTTAATCTACAGTTATTGTCCAATGTACACTGGAAATATATCAGTCTTCGAACAAATGTATTTCTTTTAAATGCCTTTTAACATGTCCATTTTAATGTGGTGCAGCCTATTGTGAGCACAAATTAATTTATGCTACGCACTTTGTATTTGCAGCTACTGCAATATTGTTCAAAAAAGGGTCACACCTCCGATCTTTTATTTGTTAGTTACATTTTATTTTCCCAAAGTCAGCATTCCAATATTTTAACAGATGTAAATGTTTTTGTTTTGTTTTTAAAGGTGGCGCTATAAGTGTTACTGGGATTGTTTTGTAATGGAAACACTGAATGTAAAGCTGTATTTAACATATGCATTATGGGAGAGATCTTTCTTCCTGTTCTGCTTTCTTCGTAACACTCCTAGAAGACATTGATACATAGAAATAAATGTTGACTTGACACTTCAGTTTGCTGCTACTGTGTTTTTCTAGATCTAAGAATATTGAACTCTGAACACTATCAGAAACGGATAGACCATGGTTGGGGGAAAAGAGGAAAACAGGTGGAAATTTACACCTGGATAAAACTGGAATTACAGGGGTGGCAAATTTAATCTGTTGGAAACATTATTAGCGTTGAGAGGTGATGCTTCCTAGCCCAAGTCTAAATAACAGTGTAAAAGTGAAGCTGGTCAGTGTCTGTGTGTAGTAAGCAAAAGCAAAGTGTTTTACCTGCATGCAAAGAATAATATTAATGTGACTCCCCCTGAAATTCAACAGTGGTTTATCTGAGGTGTAACTCTCCACCTGTTTTATCTTTTCACACTCTTTGGATCGGGACCAATGAAAGAAAATGTGAAGATAAGCAATAGTCATTGGTTTTATGCATTGTTTTTACACCTCAATATATGCTAATAGTAAAATAGCAACATGAAAGGTGAAACAGAATATTTCAGCAGCTCATTTTGACTACTGACCCTTTTTGAAATTTGGTTAGGGTACCCTTATGTTTATCCCAAGCATTTTACTCTGATGACAGGTAATTCCACTTATCACCTACCCTTTCAGTGAGATAACGTTTCTCCGAAACCTACTACCCTCCCTGTGTCAGTGCATGCCCTCATGTTCAATACTTCTGTTCCTTTGAAGAGTTCCAAGCTATATATATATTTTTATATCCTTTAGTCTTTCTGGGTATGTTTTGTAGTACAGATAGAGCACTAACCTCAGAATAATAACCTGCACAATATACTTCAACAGCTACAATATTTGTGGGCTGGCTTTTTGCAGTGCTGTGCATCTTTTTGCCTGTAGCTCCTACACAAATCCAGTTAAAGCATTGTCTTTCTTAGTCAGCATTCTATAGTATTACAGTATATTTCAAAAGGAGCCGCACAGATCCCACACGTGCTGAGCTGTCATTTGTGCTTAAGTTGAATTATTTTATTAGAATCAATTGTAAATCTAAATTTGGCTCTATTATAATTATATTCAGAGAAAAAGCAACATCACTGTGCAAAGAATAATCCCAAATCTACTAAGGTTAAAATAAGTAATGAAAGAGAGAGCCATATCGTGTTATATGTATTCACCTTGTAAAAACAGATTGCCCAAAAAATGATTTGAAACAATTGAACAGTATAAATGGGTGGCTTGTATGAGAGGAAATATAATCTTTGTATCCTGATGATGTCGATTACAGCTGAAAATCAGCTTAGACCATGTACATTATTCATATAGGAAACACTTGGTACCTTAGGCGCCCCCTTAAATTCCAGGTTATAATTGGCAGCTAAGTGCTATTGCTCTTCCTGGCAGACACACCCCGCCAGCCAGGAGGAGACACTGCGCTAATCTGTCCGCAACTGGCAGGTTGTTTATAAACCACTCATTGGTCTGTTCCCATGCTGCACATGTGCAGAACAAACACCTGACACAGCATGCACAGAGTTTTATGCACAGAGCCTCTGGTTGGTATATAACCTAGTCAGAGGAGTGTAACACAAAAGCAGCTATTTTACTCACTGAAACCAACAATGGGCCGGATCCAGAACTACGTCCATCTTCCATAGACAAACGTAATTCACTGAACAATAGCTACTGCGCATGCGTAGTAGCTATTGTACGTAATCTGCGTATCGTTTCGATACGTAGATTGCGTATATGCGGTCTTTTAGACCGGCCCAATGTGTCTGCATATTACACTCAAGTATGTTACACTGACCTCTCCTACAGAAATCTTTATCAGTTCTAGACATATCTACTTGCACCTCCCTGGTGTACATACCGATGATTCTGTGACTGCACACATCAATGGACATGGACATCAATGTGTGTCTTACACAGCTATAACCTTAAAAAGAATTTCAGCTCGAATGATCTCATTGGATCTAACTATAGCATATCAGCTATACAATAAAGCAAACCCGGTTTATCAGTTGGTCCCAGCACTGTGGAGATACTCTACAAAGTAAACTGTTGTGTTATTTATAAATACCAAGCTATAAAGAACATACATCCTTTTGGGAATAAATCGATTTATTCTTAACAGGAAGGTTATTAGCTGTGTCTGAAGGAAAGCAAGCGCTCGTGGACTGTATTTGACTTTTTTTAAGTGACTGACCTCCCTCAAATCAGTCTGGAGCTGACGGCCAGCACATTCAGCTTATTCTAACTAATATTTTTTCTTATACACAAAGGAGCAGATCCAGACTTAAGTAAGTGCTTTAATTTATTTACTCCTGGGCTAAACCATGTTGATTGCAGGGGGAGCCAAGTTAATTGTATTCTTTGCATGCAGGGAAATGTCTTTGATTTGCATACTGCAAAGCTTTACTATCACACTGTTATTTAGACTTGGGATAGGAAACATCTCCTCTCAACTCTAATACTGTTTGAAACAGATGAAATTTTACTCCCCTGCAATCAACATGGTTTAGCCCAGGAGTTCAAGCACTTAATGAAGTCTTGATCCAGCCCAAAGACTCCACATATCTGAACAGCGCAAAGCAATAGCTGATGAAATACTGATTGTATTGTTGTATTTTACCTGCATGGAGGCACTAACTAGATGGGTTATAAAAAAGACCCATCTAGACCATCTAAAGACCACATACGCAATCTACGTAACAAAACGATACGTAGATTATGTAAAATAGTTACTACGCATACGGACATATGTACAATACGTCCGGGGGTGTGAATCCGGGCCAAAAATCCAAAATGTATACAGTTTGCACAACTATAAATGACTTCAAAAGCATCAGTCATCATGTATAATGGTCTGGAATAATGCTAATTATATTGATACTGAACTAAAGGTGCCATACCTTATCTGGGCGTCAAGACAGTTAGCCCTCACTTAGCTGCAAACCTCGTTAAATCCTCTTTAGAACCAAGTCTCAACCAGCATGGTTACACAATCCCACACTAGATCAATTTCACAGATACAACACTCAAGCTACGATACACACTTGTCTGGTTTTACAGCAGACCTTCGACCTTGTGCACCTTCTGAAATGATCTACAGTTCTGATCCTATCACTGTACACACTCTTCTTCAAATCTTTGCCAGACCATCTGTCACTTACACACAAAGGTGGCACTTATAAAACGTTAGAGGAATTGGTGGTCTGGTTGATATTTAAGCAGGTTTAACTATCATTTGACCCAACCAGGATTGTTTTTTTCGAGCAGTCATGTGAGTGACAGTCGGAGGACGGATTGTCTACAAATTATAAGTGTGTCTTTGAAAAGAAATTTTTGACGATAAGTGGTGGCTTGTTCTCCTTTTAAAAGTGCACTGTTTCCATATGCCATCTTGTGGTTGGTTTTGGTATTTTTGCATGTCTTAAATATTTTATATCTAGCTTCACATAATTCTATTTTTTTTTATCTCATTACCACACAATACACAAATGCACCTTTTCAGACCCAAATGCAACTGGGATCGGAACTGTGGTCAGAGATGTGAGCTAATACAGTAAAATACAGTAAGGGGGTATTGTAGATTACTCCATGGCCAGCCAGAAATGTCAAAAATGTTGCCCAATTTCACCTGTATCTTGCACCAGCTACAAGACATGTACTAGGGTGTTCTACCCTTCTTATCACTCCACTACAGGGAATAGTGTGTAAGCCCTATAAATATCATTAATGAAATCACTACATTAAAAACAATCGGAAAAGCTACACTTATAGAGCTGGATCCAGAACTAATAAAGTCAGGGGATATACGCACGTCATTTGCGTAAGTCCCTTGACAAGTAACATGTGTGCCTTCTAAGGTAAGGACCTTACGTGAGTTAGATGTTACAATGAAGGGGCCAACCCTTCATTTACATGCAGGCGGGGATAGGCATGCAAATTGAGGGTTGAGGGCTGGAATAGCCATTTACACATTGATCTGGAGTCCAGAACTACTACCTAAAGAGGGGAGTGATGGGGACGTGCACTCCCCTCTGCCTTGTATAATTTCAGACCCTGGCACACACATAAAGTATGCGGGGGTCTGCATCCGGCCCTTTGTCATTAGTATTTACACAAGGGGTTGGGCAGTCACAGTTTTTTAGATGAACATAGTGTATAGATTGCATAAACACACTTTTATTGTGGTTATGTTAAATGACTACTCAACAGGGAGCAGAGTCTAACCAGGGACTGGTGTTCACTGGAGCCCCTGATGGTGGGGACAGGCTTAGCTGCAGGACACTGGCAGGCCGCAAACCCCGGCAGACAACTCCCTTGAATGCGGGGAAGATGGTGGCGTCTTGGATCGAGAGTGCGGCGCGTGGTTTCACAAGAGGCCACCGGAGAGACCGGCAGTGGAGGTAAGTACTTTATATTCTACCAAAGGCAAGCAGCGGTGTGTGACAGGTTGGCACAATATCAGAGTGTCCCAACCATCCTTCAGTCACAGAACAGACCTCCTGAGTACACATATAGCAGATGGATAGGGACTCACCTACAGGAGGTACCTTGACGCTGGGCAGGTGAGATAACCCAATATAGCTATATTGTGAACTAAACCTCCTTTTTATGTATGTGCCGACACAGTGTTATATAATGCTTGTATGGAGCGCTGGACCTCTCTTTTGTTTCTTGTCGTAACAGAATGACGTTTGCCTGGATTGGATTGTGTAAAATTGGGAATTGTGTTTGTGTGGGTACCTGCATTTTTATGTATTATTTGGGGGGGGGCACTGTGTCTTATCCCTTTATGATTTTGCTCACAGAGCGGAGTAATTTGGCATTTCAGCCATGTTCTGTCTAGACTGTTAATAATAAGCAAAAACTAATATCACGTTTCTAAAACCTTACACCTTGCAAAACAAACATTTTCTATTCTCTGCTTGTTGCATGTTGTACAGACTGAACTCTAATATGTTTCCTAGCTGAGTGTATTTACGCGAGCGTACCTTCTAATCACTCCCTTAGGCACACCCCTTGAATGTACGTACTATGTCCGCTTTACGCTTTCCAAACCCTACCTTAACTTTTGGCAGCGTAACCGCTCACGTCCGCTCACGTACGTATAGCCTGCGCATACTTACGCCGCTAAGCACGCCCATACTGTACGATTTAAGTGCAAACCCCTGCCTACATAATTTCAATGTACTTATGGCTATCGTAATATTGGCACGCCCCCTCGAACGTTTTTATGCTACTGTTATGTGATAGGCCCTTACGCTCAGTTACGTTGCGTTACGTAGTGTAACATCTGCCGCACGCATGCTCAGTACATAAAAAATGCGTTTTTACGTCTCCGCCAGGTGTAATTACGCAGGAAAACGTTGTTCTGGATCTGCCCCGTTGTTCAGAAACTGATTTGTGGGGCAAGTGAGAGCATTTGTTATAATTATCATCAAAGGTCCCTGTTTTTGGAACACATATCCTGAGTCATTGATACAGTCACTCATAGTAAGGACTGCGGCTCCTCACAAGAGTATGGCTAGCCAACATGGAGCAGACTGATCTAAGTTCTGAAGTAGCCTAACCGATGTCCCTATGTATTTGTCTAGGTATGGGATAACAGACATGGCAAAGAAAGATAATTTCTCTGTAAATATTTTCAACATACTGTCTTTGATGCATTAATGCACTTTGTGGATTTGTTTTATGCACACGCAGGAGTCAGTGATGTCACAGCAATGGAAAGGACAGTATTCTCATGTCAACATAAAAACAAACGTTACCCTGAACAGTATTTAACACACACATATTCATTAAAAATATAGAATTTACTTTTATCAGTAAAATTAAAGATCAGGGAGGAGTGTTACTTCACTCTGATGGGGACATCGCTGAGGCCTTCCACTCTTATTACACCTCACTTTATAACCTCAAAGGCCTTTACTCTGCATCCTCACTCTCTAGTAAACAGACTGCAGTTGCAGACTACCTGCAAAAATGCAATTTAGGGAGGAAGTTAGAGAGTCCCTGGAAATGCCCTTTACAATCCAGGAACTCGAATTTGCAGTTAAAACTACCCCCATAGGCAAGAGCCCTGGTCCTGATGGATTTTCATTGACATACTACAAAACCTTTAACGATAAACTGCTACCCCTCCTTCTGAACGCCTTAAACTCTATCTCAGAATCCACCCCACTCACTTGACGATCCCTAGAAGCTCATATCTCCGTAATCCCAAAGGAGGGCAAAGACCTTGCTCTCTGTGCAAGCTACAGGCCAATATCCTTGCTCAATATCGACATTAAGCTTTTTGGTAGGTTGATTGCTAACCGCTTAAAACCACTCCTACCGCTGCTTATCCACGAAGATCAGGCCGGGTTTATCCCTGGTAGAGAGGCACGTGAGAACACAGTTAAAGCTATCAACCTTATGCATTTTCTATAGGGCTCTTCCACCCCTGGACTCCTTCTCTCCACTGATGCCGAGAAGGTGTCAGACCGGGTGCACTGGACCTTCCTGGAGGGCGTCTTGTCGCACATGGGCCTGGGCCCCAATTGCACACAATGGATATTGGCTTTATACAAGTCACCCTCAGCCCGCATCAGAGTGAATGGTACCCTCTCATGCCCCTTTCAAATAGGAAATGGCACGAGCAGGGGGACTATGTGAAGGCTCCGCCCCCTTGCTCCCCCCAGCCTATTCATACCGTTACAGTGTAAGAGGATGGATGTCAGTGATTGACATCCTCCTCTTAAGCACAGTATCACAGCTGCCGGAATATGACGGCAGCTGCGATACACTGTGCTTAAGAGGAGGATGTCAATCACATACATCCATCCTCTTGCACTTCACTTTGTGGGGGGCCCTTTGTGTGTGGGGGCCCCGGGACGACCGTCCCGATCGCCCCCAGGTTAATCCAGCCCTGGCTAAGGCCAGCAACCTTATGCACTTTCTGGAGGACTCCTCCACCCCTGGACTCCTTCTCTCAACAGGGTGAATTGGACCTTTTTGAAGGGAATCTTGTCACACATGGGTCTGGGCCCCACTTGCATGCAATGGATATTGGCCTTGTACAAGTCACCCTCAGTCCGCATCAGAGTGAATGGTACCCTCTCACGCCCCTTTCAAATAGGAAATGGCACCCGCCAGGGCTGTCCCTTGTCCCTCCTGATCTTTGTGCTCTGCATGGAGGCATTAGCCTGTACCATCAGAATGAATCTGGACATCCCTGGGATTAAAGTAGGAAGGTGAGAACACAAACTATCCCTATTCGCAGACAACCTTCTGGCTTTTATTACGCGTCCCATAGTTTCCCTCCTCGTCCTCATGGATGAATTTGACAAATTCGTCTCTCTATCAAATTTTAAAATCAACTACACAAAATCGTCCGCCATGAACTTTTTCCATCCCTTCAGACATCCTAAACAATTTAAAATCCTCCTTTCCTTTTTACTGGACTGACTCACACATTAAATATTTGGGCATCCTTTTACCTAACCACCTGTCCAATCTGTTCCAACTTAATTACCCCCCACTGCTTTCGCGCCTCAAAGCAGACTTCATAAAATGGAGGCAGGTTGGCCTATCCTGGCTAGGGAGAATCAATGTCATAAAAATGACTGTCCTTCTGAAAGTTCTGTATATTCTCCAAACCCTCCCAATTAATATCCCTGCCCACTTTTTCCAATCATTACAGGCGTTGGTCAAGGACTTTGTCTGGGCGGGTAGACCTCCGAGGATTGGTAAAGATGTACTTTATCGCAAACGCTCCCAGGGAGGCCTCCAACTCCCAAATTTCAATGAATATCACCAAGCTGTACTTCTTTCCAGAATTTTGGACTGGACCAGATCCCCCCCGAGTAAGCAACGGGTGGAAATCGAGGCATCATTCCTAAAAAGCCCTTCAGACATAATCCCTTGGTTTACCAAATTCCCACCCCCTAGTCGGCCCACTTTTCCGCTGCTGGTCAAAATTGAAACGACTTCCCCACATTTCCTCCACAAACTCCCCACTCATCCCTCTTTCTGGCAACCCAGATTTTCCCCCTGGCCTTCCCCCCTCACCCCTTGCGCGTTGGAAGGAAGGTGAAACTGTGAGACCCCTGTCCCTAACTGAAAATGGGAAGATATTGCCATTCGCTGATCTTCAGATTAATCTTGAACTTCCCTCCTCTGATTTCTGGCTGTACTTCAAAGTGAGACTTTATTCAACGCAAAATTTATGCCAGAGGATCTTGTAGAGCACTTACACCCTTTGAAACTCTCTGCTCCTCGTCCCAATACCCCAGACACACTAAAAGCAGACTCTATCAGATTCTTCTGGATGGTCTATACGTTACACCTCCGCGTTACACTAGACTGTGGGACCGTGACTTACAGAGACAAGACACAGACCAATTTTGGTCTAAATCATATCAATACACACAAGCTAGCTCAATTAGTTTATGGTTCTTGGAAACCCACTATAAAGTCCTGCTTCGTCTTGAAACCCACTACAAAGTTCTCTGCCGATGGTATTGATGCCCAGACCAATTAACACAGATGCGCTTGGGAGTCTCGTGGACCTGCTGGAGATGTGGATCGGATAGGGGAACACTGTTCTGGTGGGATTGCTCCAAATTAACCCCCTTCTGGCTGAAGATGAAAGAAATGACTTCCCTTATCCTCAGATCCCCAGTACCTCTTGGTCCTTCTTTTTGGCTCTTAAATCATATTGATTTACTATTATCACAGTACAAAAAATCGCTCCTGCGACATTTGAACAGTGCAGCCAAAGCAGTCATTCCAACACACTGGCAATCTAAGATACCACCGTCCCTGAAGGAGTGGTTCTCTAGGATCGAAATATATATGAACACGGACGAGATAATTCTGTCAGACACAGACCGCACCCCTGAGTATAATGCAACATGGTTCCCCTGGCTTCAATTCAAGGAAACTCACCACTACCGCGTAATCCTAGGACTCCCCGACCTCTAATATATTTTTTTTTAATCTTTTTATTTTTATTTTGTAAAGTTTTTTGTTTTTTTTTAAAGCTGTGACATTACAATATTATAGAAAACATGAGACAGTAAACAATATAAGATGGTATCTGTGCAAATACATATTTGAACACATATGCAAAGTATACAACTACAAGCATAAAATTATAACAATAGACAATATAAGCTGGTATCAATGCGAGTACAAATTTGCACATATATGCTAAAGATAGGTCTGGAAGCAGAAGATTATTACGTTTTTAAATATGAAAAATTTGTAATATATTACAGTGATGGGGATAAGGGGGGTAGGGATCGGGAGGGGTGGAGAGAGGGAGGAGGGAGAGGAGAGGTGGGAACACACCATCTTAAAATCGCAATTACAGGAGACCTGGCATTGACTGGTTGGTACTAAAATACCAAGGAGACCAAGTACAGTGAAACTTATGAACTGTGTTATTGTGGAGGCTGGTAATGTATTCCATGGATGCCACATAATTGACTCTATTGACAAGGCAAGTACGGGTCGGGATTGTACAGGATTTCCAATTTCGTGCAATGAGGGTTTTGGCAGCATTGATAATATGAGTCCCCATCTTCAGATCCTGTTTACTGATGTCAGGAGGGTGTAGATTTAACAGGACATGACATGGATCTTTTGAGAGAGATAAATTAGTTATTTGGCAGATTAATGACAATGTGAGATCCCAAAAGTGGCTAATGAGGGGACAGTCCCACCATATATGTAGGAATGATCCCGTCAATCTCCCGCATCTCCTGCAAGCAGCTGAAGTCTGAGGAAACATACGGTGTAGTTTTTCAGGGACTAAATACCATCTGGAATAAATTTTAAAGTTTGTTTCACGGATGGACACACTGATGGACGCCTTTGCAATCTCTTCCCTTATAGTTTCCCAGTCTTCATGGTCCAAGACTCGATTCAGGTCACCCTGCCAAGCAGATTCTCAACTGAGGCGGGCGTTTGAGTCTGACACCAAGACGGAATTGTATAATGTGGAAATGGTGCCTTTTTGTACTACTGAGTTCTTACAAAGATTTGCAAAAGGAGTATTCACGCGTATCCTAGATTTCCTAGTTTGGGATTGAATGAACCCTTTAATTTGAAGGTATCTGAATAAGAGAGCGTTGGGAAGGTCATGTTTCGCTTGCATTTCAGAGAAGGATGTAGGGGCGGAAGGGCCTAGGATGTGTACAAATCTCTCTATTTTGATAGCTAGCCAGGGGGCGCTAATGCTCCTTAGAGAACCCTGTGGGAAGAGAGGGTAATCCCAGATAGGTGAGAGTGGAGAAGGGTATGGGCCTAATGCCAGTTTAGCGTTAACACGGTCCCGCAACTGGAGGGTGAATTGCGTTGTTGGGATGGTATAAGCAGAGGCCGGCCTGTCTGATCGTGGCAGCCATGGCAGAAAGCTCAAATTAATAGAGTTTAGAAGAGAGGACTCAATGTCGACCCACTTCTTAGTGCCTGGGGGTAGGTGCCAGGAAATAATATGGTTGAGTTGAGCGGCCTGAAAGTATTTGGCTAAGATAGGCAGACCCAGACAAAGGTCTACTAAGGTAGTGGGACATGTAAGGCTAGGGCTTCAGATTTGGAATTGTTGATTTTGTAGCCAGATAGCTGACCAAATCTTTCGAGTGTCGCCAAGAGATTGGGGATGGAAATAGTCGGATTTGTCAAAGTGAGCAGAATGTTGTCTGCAAATAGGGACAGTTTAAACTGGGATGATCCCAGTTGGACATCTGAGATATCTGGGTTCTTTCTGATCATTGCAGCTAGTGGCTCAATACATAACGCAAAAATTAACTGTGACAGTGGGCACCCCTGTCTGGTGCCATTGCTTAGGGTAAAGGATTCAGATTGAATACCATTAGTAAGAACCATAGATGACGGATTGAAATAGAGATCTTGGATCACTTTGACAAAATTACCCGTGAAACCAAACGCTTCCAGGGTGGAAAACATAAAAGGCCATGAAATACGATCAAACGCCTTTTCTGCATCCAAGGCTAAAATTACAGAGGGGGTTTGATGAGTGTTAATATAATGGATAAGATTGATGGTCCTCCGGACCTCTAATATATTCTTATCAAGGGCCAAGATAGTCTTTCTATCTCTGTCTATGTCACTATTAGGGTGTGACATCGAGTCACCTTCCTCCCTCCCCACCTAGTTGTAGGGGCCTCATCAGCCGTTTGTGATACTCCTCAAATTCTACTATCCTGAGATAGCCCTCTACCATTCCTTTTATTTGATATGCCGATATGGTCCACCACCACACCCCACCTAACCCTCCCTATCTCTATTCCCCCCCCCCTTCCTCCTCTCTTCACGTAT
>WWET01000267.1:291150-307394 GCA_011038615.1 Limnodynastes dumerilii | reverse complement strand
GGACGTATGCTGTTACGTTAGGAAAAGTTAAGGTAGGGTTTGGGTCGCGTAATTTGACAAAATACGTCTGTGCAAGGGGTGTGCCGTGGGGAGTGTAGCGAACTTACGTGTACGAAAATACGCACCGCAAATATACGTACGCACACACGTAGTTCTGGATCTACCCCATTGACTGTAGGACCAAATCATTTTCAATGAAAAACAGGCTTGCTTAAGACATCAGTTCAGTCTGTGTGTGAACTATATGGCCTCAATAGACCCCCAGGGAGGCAGCCATAAAACACACCATGGTGGTGCAGACTGAATCACCATCAAAATATTTTTACCCTAAGGACACGTCATTAACTCATGGGCCGCTGCTGTTGGCTTGCCCCCCAGGATAAAGTTTGCCAGCCAGCTCCTGTGTAACGGCATGTTTCCAGGGCTGGTGTTTCTCCAACCTGCATCACTCTCTCTGAATTCCATACCTGCATTTCTTGTGTTCCAAAATTTGTCCGCTATACCCTGTTGTACTTGGACACCTGGTTCAAGGTAACCATATTTGTGACACTGCTGACTTAATTGGTTGGGGAAACTGCAGTAACTGGATCTAGAGATCAGAATATCGGGTGATATCAGAAGTTTTGTAATCTGTGTATTTGTGAAGTTATATACAAGTTACTTTGTGCTTGGGATGACCTACATTAGAACACGTTATTCAGTCATAGATGTCCTATAGTTATACTGTCTAATGTGTAGTATGCTGATTGCAGTACAACCTATGCACTATATAAAGAAAAAAAAGAATTGCTGGAGGTAGCCGAAGATCTGAGGATCTGCAAAGAGTCCAGAAATGGAGCAGCTCCTCCCATGCTGTAATGCAGAATGGTGATCACACATAGCACTGCTGCCCAGCCAGTAGAAGACTCCCTAACACTCATGTCCCATCTCCAGACTTCTTATATATCTCACGTGTGGAGTATATTAGGGTCTGAAGATGGCACACTATAAATCATATATGAAGTATATTATATATTATATTATAATAATATATGTGGTATATATTCAGGTTTGTGAAAGGCACACTATATATAGGGGCAGATTCAATTGAGTGTGATGACAGGATTAGGCATGAAGTGCTCCTATTTTAGTTATTACTGTAGTTAAACATTGCAGATTTTATCTTGCACCTCTATGGGGTCCAGCAAAAACAAGTGATGTAGATTCTCGCCCGGTTGCAGTCCTCACATAGAATGATGGATTTCTGAAATAGGGGCATCTGAAAGTTCCTTTTCGGATGTCCCTATTAGAAATACCCCTCCATTTTAGAAGTTTTTTTCAGAATGGGTGAGTATGCCGATCAGCATACTCACTCATTCCGTTTTGTAAACGACGCCTGGACCACGGGAAAGGTGAGTAACCTCTCAAGGGTTAGGGTCAGGTTGCAAATAAGGGAGGGTTATGGTCAGGCTGCAGGGGAGGGAGGATTAGGGTCTGGCTGCAGGGGGGGGAGGGTTAGGGTTAGGCTGCGGGAGAGGGAGGGTGTTAGGGTCAGGCTGCGTGAGAGGGAGGGTATTAGGGTCAGGCTGCGTGGAAGGCAGGGTTAGGGTCAGGTTCCAGGGAATGGTGGGTTAAAGTCAGGCTGTGGGAGAGGAAGGGTTAGGATCAGGCTGCAGGAGATGGAGGGTTGGGGTCAGGCTATGGGGAAGGGAGGGTTAGGGTCAGGCTGTGGGGAAGGGAGGGTTAGGGTAATGGAAGAGGGGGGGAGGGTTAGGGTTAGAATTAGGGTAAGGATTGGGGTAGTTTTCAGGCTTACCTTTCGGAGTACCATGTTCGGTGCTCCGTGAATCGATTGCTATGCCTCGTCGTGTTCAAAACTGGCGGGGAGAAAACAGTCCTATCGAAATAGGGCCATTCTTTCCGGGGACCCACAACCATTCTCGCCATGTGTCGATAATTTTGGTCACCAGTTTTTATGCAGCTGAGAAACTAAAAATGGCGGGCACATTAACCGGTTTTACATTTTCAAGGGCAAATCTTAACGGTTTGGACCATGAATGTAAAACAGGCAACCGAGCAGCTCTTTTGTTTTTTAGCATATTTTCATTTCTAATGAATTAATTACTATATTTCATTTTACATTTACCACATCAATGGACAGACTAATGAAATATTAATATTGGCGAATAGCTTGCGCCGACTCTTTAAGCTTTCCATTAATATCGTAATACCCAGAATGTGTCCAGTAATCACGTTAATAACTAATTTGTTGTTTCTTCCTGATGAGAATGAAGCTCTTTATTTGCTTTTAAGTCCTTTTAAAACAGTGTTTTTTTCCACTGTTATTAATGGCAAAATCACATTTATTCACTAGGTTATTTTGTTAAGCAGCCAACTGAAAGTTTCTTCCATTAAATATGTTAAAAAGATATTAAATTTAAATTATACGTGTTCTCAGGGATTTACATTTTAGAGGCACATTAAACTAAGTCAGAATATATTTTTTTACGTCAGTCTTTATTTCTACGTTGACTCTTAATTCCCAATACAAAAATGAGCGTGGTTAGCCGGTCAAATTTTGAGCATCATACTACCATCGTGCTACATCTGCTCCTGGAGTCACGAAGAGTCATCCTCCAAAAGGTGTCATTTTACCTAATCCTACCATTAACCCCTTCCTTACCCTAACCCTTCGTTACCCACAGCTTAACCCTAACCTTACCCTTCTTTAGCCCTAATCTTAACCCTCCATGCTCCTCAGCCAAACCTAACCCTCCATGCTCCTCATCCTAACCCTAACACTTCATGGTCCTCAGCCTAATCCTAGCCTTCCTCTAAAGCCCTAACCCTAACCTGCCGGAGTCTAACTCTAACCCAATTAGTGGTAAACACTGATTGCGCCTTCCACTTCTCATGGCATGATATAAGATTTCGGAGGAAGTACAGGTACAATGGACAGCTGCCACACCTAGCAAAAGCACATAAACACCCCTTTTTTCATTTCATCATGCAGCAACCCTTTTAACTAGAACACAGCACACAAATGCCCTGCGCCTATCTCTGTGCTCGCTCCGGGTTCTGCACATGCGCAGAGCGATTTCCCACAGCACTGGATCAGATCCAAACTCTGGACCTGACAAACTGTCCCAGGTCAGGACAGATAGGCAGCCAAGACTCCAAAGCTGTATGAGAACATTTGGAGTAGCATTTAAACTTGCAATCAGTTTATTAAAGGTAAGGAAATGTTCCTTATGCCTTGTGCTGACATTCACTATTATTTAATAGTTATTTTTCTTATGACTATATATTTTGTACATGTGCCTTGTCAACCAACAGACTATACTTGCATAAAATAAAATAAAGCACAGCCATCGTTTTAGTCAGACACAACAGTGGACTAATCCAGCACTTGATTGTTATGTGAGCTTACACAAAAGATTGTCCATGCGTAAGGATAGAGAGCAATATTTACGTTCACACCTGGATAGCGATTAAAGGACCATAGAGTGTTTCCAAATGCAGGACACATTTCAGTATGGTTCTTTCAATGGCATAGTAAAATCATAGTTTTTCCTCATGACACGAGAAGTAATAGACTTTTTCTTATACTAACTGACCGTGGAGTGTCTCAAGGAGAAATACATCCAATTATCTTTTCAACGTCCTTGGACATGTACCATGTGTTTATCCAAGGAGAGATGATGTTCATCTTTAATAATGCTATAAAGCCATATAGCCTCACTGCCATCTAATGGCTAGGGCAATTAATAACTATTAGAATGCCCTAATAATAGACAACAACAGAAATAACATAATAATTACACTCTTTAAAATACTAAAGTATTGAAATTGGGGATTGGAGACCAAAAAACATATATGTCTACTTCCTTCTTCTCATATAGATAGATAGATAGATAGATAGATAGATAGATAGATATACATAAATTAATCGGCATACTCACCCATTCAGAAAAAAAAAACTAAAATGGCCGCTATTTAAAATAGAGATAGCCAAAAAAGAACTTTCGGCTGTCTCTACTTCGGAAAGACTGCCATTGTAGCTGGGACTCCCACCGGGTGGAGCCCAGGAGAATCGGGGATCAGAGCATTTTTGATGTGCAAAAGAGAGTTGTAGATCTTGTGATGTTCTAAGAGAACGAGCTGGGATACAGTATATCTTGAGACAAGTGAGGATATGTGCATGCGGAGTGTTGTTTATGGCTTGTAGGTTAGTAAAAGGATTTTGTATTTGAATCTGTAGTATACAGGCAACCAGTGTAGAGATTGACAGATTGGACTAGCTCTATATAAAGGTTCTGCAAGGAAAACAGTCTTGCTGCTGCATGCAATATAGACTGTAGAGGGGTAACTTTGTATTGTGGGAGTCCAATAAGGACAGCATTGCTGTAATTAATACAGGAGATGATTAGTTGATGAATGAGAGTGTCTTGTGAGAGATATTTTTGTATTCTAGGATTTAGAAACAGATTGTATGTGGGGGACAAAGGACAGTTCAAAGTCAAGTGTAAAACCTAGACAGCAAGCTTGAAGCCTAGGGAATATTTCAGTGTTCTCAACAGAAATAGAAAGACCGGCTGGGTATTGTTGGCAGGAAAAAATATTAATAGCTCTGTTTTTGAAAGATTAAGATTAAGATGGCGGGAGGACATCCAGGATAAAATGGCAGAGAGACATTCAGTTATGTGGGCCAGCGCGGTTGGTGATAGATCAGGGGTGGAAAGTTAGATTTGTGTATCATCTGCATAGAGATGACATTGAAAACAGAAATACTTTATTAGTTGTACAAATTAAGAGTAATTAATAGAAAAGTGTAATGAACTCAAGACTTAGCCTTGTGGTACTCCAACAGATAGTGAAAGGCAGGAGAGGTGGATCCAGAAAAGTGAACACTGAACAAGCTATTAGAAAAGTAGGATGTGAACCATGGAAGAGCTGTGTCCTGAATACCCAGGGATTGTAACATTTGTATGAGAAGAGACTGGTCAACAGTGTCAACAGCTGAAGAAAGATCCAGGAGAATTAGAAGAGAGTAGTGACCTTTAGATTTAGCAGCGATTAAATCATTGACCACCACGCCCATACTGTACACTTTAAATACAACCCCCACGCCTACTTCACGTATTTCAGACGTATTTTGGACGTAGGTAAAATTGGCACGCCCACACGTAAGTATTTACATGACACATATGTGAATGGCCCATATGTTCACAATTACGCTACGCTATTGAGCGTATTTTCTATAGTGCGCATGCGCAGTACTTACAAAAACTCGATTTTATGTCTCCACCACGCATAAATTCACTCTGAAGCGTTGTTTTGGATCAGGCCCATAGTGTCAGAGAGTATAGCAAGGGTGTTGGATAGCATATTAGTAGATGAGGAGTGGGAAGATAATTCCTGTCTTATCTTGTCAATCTGGTCCTTGAAGTACATTGCAAGATCTTGAGGTGTTTGGGGTTAGAAGTCTGAGTAGAAGTTAAAAAGTCATCAGGAGAGCAAGATTTGCACCAGCAACAATATGCTTTGCGGGAGAATTGTCAGCATGATTGGTGTCTTTATAAGAGTGAATATTTATAAGAGTAAATATAGTTATGCTGAAATTATATAGGAATTAGTTGTAAACAAAAATGTGTTGTATTTCACAACAGGAGGGAATAATGGGCATAAAATTATACCATACATTACCTAAACAGAACAGTCATTTTAAAAGTCAATGCAGAATAAAATTTAGATCAGCATTTGACAAACTGCTATAATCTTTCCTTCAGTAATGTTCTAAAAATACAAATTACAGGAATCAGAGGTAAAACCGTAAGCTGCGCTCCAGCATAAATGGTATAGATTGTGAAATATTACACTGTATGTGCTGCAGTAAAAGTCAGGAAACACAGGTGGGAGATACGGGATAAGGGCCTATTTATCTAGTTATGACTGGATTTTTCTGATTGGATACAATGCAATGCTTACATCCTGCACAACAACCACTAAACTGACTGCACGCTATAAGGTGCTGGGTCATATCAATGGGAAATTCATACTTGTTTATTTACTACATATAAGCACTTTCATGGGTGAGGATTCTATTTTGCTCCACTTGTATTTGTAGTATTTGTATCTATTCTATGGAACATGTGGTCTCTTCCAGGTAAATAATGGTGACATATTGTTATTTTCTGAAATAAATGCACGACTCTTCCTTTCAAATGTTATTTATTACATTGGGCCGGATTCACAACGTAATTTTTTACATACGTGCCTAATTTTACGATTCTAGCTACTATGCATGCGTAGTAACTATTTTACGCTATCTACAAAGCGTTTTGTTCTGTACATTGCATACATGCGGTCTTTAAAGACCGTATGTACGCAATCTACGTAACGCAATCTGCGTAACTATTTTACACAATCTAGTTATCGTTTCGTTTGCTGTCTTTAAAGACCACATACACACAATCTACGTAACAAAACGATACGTAGATTGCGTAAAATAGTTACTACGCATGCTTAGTAACTCGTATTGGGAAATTAAGGACCTATGTGGATCAAGTACGGTGTTGTAAATCAAGTCCTTCATAACTATACTAACAACAGTATTTTCAAGTATACAAATACAATAACAATCTCAATAGAGTGTACATTGGATGTAATACTAATCTGATGACACTGTGAGCACTAATATTTAGGGGATAAATAAAGAACAATTATTTAAAACCAATCTGTGATACACCCTTGACAATATCCAGCTAATATTTGGGCATATTCACATTGTTTTTAATTTATTTTTTTGGTGTTATACACTGTGGGATTTTTGTACATATTTTATGAGACATTTTGCAGTAAGGTTGTTAATTATATATTATTTTAATGCATATCAATAAAGATTTGCAATTTTTATAGATTTTTTTTATTTCATGAGACCCAGTTTTCCCATTGAGAAATCTACTTTGCATCAGTATAGTTATCCGGATGTAAAAATGTTTCCCTTTTTGCCCCTTACATACTATCCAGACTTCTGCAACATCCCCTATTTTTCTTGGAAATATTACGGTAAGGTCCTGCTAAGACCTTGAACGCAGATGTTTACATTTGGTCCAGTGTTTTGCATAATAAGGCAATCCATTTCATTGTATTTCTACAATGTTTCCCATTCCAGTAGGTGGGACTTTATGACCATACACCAGGAATGATTAATACTGATATTAATTCTGCTTAGAAGGAATCAAATAGAAAAAGTCCTTAGAATTTTCCAGAATTCCAACTTGCAACAAAAGTTTTGTCCGTCCCTGACATTCTGTCTGTTTGAAATATACTTTGGATTATCCCTGTGGGAAAAATATAAAATAATCTAGAAACAAATTAGAAAACTGTGTCTATTAGATCTGATAGAAACTAATGTAATAGATTTGCTGTATGTCAAGTGCCCTTGTCAGCTGCCTGCACAATGTCATCACAAGTCTCTTCCTCCCAGTATTTCCAGTTATCTTTTTACATTTGCATTAAAATTCTGAAGAGCCTTTTGGGCTCATCAACCTAAATAAGTGTGAGATGCTGCTGACACCTTCTTTTCCACTGGCTTCAAATACATGTCAACAATGTGATCTACTACTTCTAAAACTAGTGTAAAACAGGTTGCCTCTTCCAGGTCATCTATTTGCCGACACTAATTCACTAAGTCAGAATTAGTTATCTCTGTCTAACTGCCAGACAAGGTGTAGATTGTTCTGTTCATAATGTCCTGGAGCCTTAACAATGCTAATTTATTATTCATGTATTGAGCACGGCTTGTAGCTCAGGCCCTTTATATGAACCAATTACAGCAATTGAAATTATGGTTTGTTTCTGAGGAGAATGTGTGTTGTAGATGAACCAAACATGAACAAATACAACATTTCATTGCTTAGTTTTCTCATATGGGCAAATGAACAGGTAAACAAGCTCATTAAATAAACATGTTTAGTTTCCAGCATAAGTGTTAAAAAAAGATGGATTGTACAGACTTGCACCAGTTGCATACCCTCCAACATGACCCATTCCATTAGGTACAAAATACTGTGCTCCTCAGTTTCCAACTGTCAGTTTCTATGGTAACCACCTTTGTTGAAAAGACAAATAGTTTTTTAAATATTAGTTAATTCATTTAAACCAGATGAGTGACAGTTAGAAGCTCAGGAGCGGATTAAATTGTACCTAATGAAATGGGTCATCATCTTGCTCTGAATATCCATTCACTCTGGTAGAAATCTAGATGGACATACACAACTCAACACCACCAATTAGAATGTTGACCCCCAAAATATTTACCTCAAATTGTGACTGTTGACAATTTGTACCTGTTGGAATTTTTTGTAAAAAAAAAAACCAGTAAAATAAAACGAGATCACATTGTACCGCATAGACTTCTGATAACTGACCAGGCTTCACATTACAATTTACAGTATAGAAGTGCTA
The DNA here is from genome assembly GCA_011038615.1 of Limnodynastes dumerilii. Lineage (NCBI taxonomy): Eukaryota > Metazoa > Chordata > Amphibia > Anura > Limnodynastidae > Limnodynastes > Limnodynastes dumerilii. Next base: position 298,946 of record WWET01000267.1, on the reverse strand, counting down.
ATGGACTGTTCACCATTTTGCTGCCATTTCAAGTCCCGATGGATCAGAAATTTTAAGGTGGGGTCCTAGTGTTGGAAGCCTGTCTCAGCAATGGGAGTGGATACCCAATCACTCACACAGATGCGTGGATACAGTGGGAAACGTTCTATTGGCTATCCAAACGCAACACCATTGGATCTTAGGATCTGGGCCATTAGCATTAAAGCAGAGGGCTCACACTATACCCCAATATGTTAGCATTGGGTTTCGGTTTCTGGTCCGAGAGACCGTATTTCCCGCCAGCAATGACGGCCATATCATCGTTCAAAATGCTTTCAAAATAGAAAATTGCTATTGGGAACGGAAATCTATTTTACTGTTCCCAATAGCTACTTTCTGTGGTATTTTAGGGATAGTGCAGTGGCTACAGATGTAACATTAGATTACTAACTTCCATCATACAGAACTAAGTTCCATACAATGGAGTTTAAGTGGAAAGGGGCTGTGTTTCCCCTCCGCCCACCAAGAAGGGCACGGAGAAGCATTAAAATTTTACAGTATGGGAGGTTTTTCCCACTTATGCGCAGATCGGTGGTTGGACGGATCGCTGATCCACAAGTGTGACTTAAGGCTGCCATACGGCAGCGTAAGTCACACTCTTTACGAATGAGAGCGCGGAATTAAATGCCCCACATGCAGAGGCTACCCAAGGTATAGGCGGTATAGGTGGCCGCCTAGGGCCCCGTGGGTCAGGGGTCCCAAGGGAGCCCTGCGCCTACTCCGGCCCCCACCCACCACTGACTAGCCTGACTTGAACTAAAGGTCCTGTGAGCTGCAGCAGCCAGTACCGTGTTGCATGCCCTGTCCGCACTCCGGGTAGGGCACGAATCACAGTTGTGAAAAACTGTACCAGTACCGCTGCGGCGCCACTGGGGATCCAAGGCAATCCACAGGCGGCAGGTTCAGTCTGACCTGAACTCTTCTCTGCCCAACGTCTTCCACGGCTGTGCGGCTGCCTATTAATCATCCTGACGCACGCTGAAGACAGGGTGCGCCGTGGGAGGAGTCACAGTCTAAGTAGAAAGGAGAAAAGGACGCCGTCAAGGTAAGAAGAAGAATTATTGTGTTTGTGTAAGTCTGTGGCTGGGCATCTTGTGTGGTTATTTATTTGTAATAAATTACAATTACAAAGTACTTGGTCCCTTGAGCAATTTATTTTACTGAATAGCACACCCTGCACAGACATTTGGTTGTGATTTTTGATATTGTAGACTGTGTAAACTAAAAATGATTTTATTTTAATGTAAAATTGTTTGATGGGGCCCCCCTTCAAAATTTTCGCCTAGGGCCCCGCAAAACTTAGGGCCTCCCCTGCCCACATGTACGGAAGACGTGCGGGGTGTGGATCCGGTCATTTTTTTAAAACTATAATTATTTTATAGATTGTGGTAATGATACAGCAGACATTGTGGTGGCTGTAACATTGTCAGATTACTTGTTGTCGCTGTAGTAACCAGAACCAATCTGGTTTATAGATCACAGGATAACAGAAGGCTAGTAGAAATGATAATCAAACAATATATTATGTAATTGGCTATTAAAAAATCACAGTACATTAACTAACCTAAAATTCTGTATTGTATGAACCAATTTACGTACATGGAATTCCATTGCATACAGACATTAAAAGCGTGCATATCATTTTTGTCTACTTTTCTCTCAAATGACAACATTTTGTTGCAGATAATAGGCTTAGGTTCATAGGTTGTTGTTACCATAGAACCTGTGTAATTAGCATGCATAAAAATATTCTGATTCATGCAACCGGGGCACCAAGCACAACCCCTTTCTTCTCATTGAATACTGAATAAATTCTACTTGTTCTCTAGTGTTCAGAAAGTGCAATATATCTGTACACCTATCCATGGCATAGTTATTTATAGGTATTTGTAATGTAAAATAGGGCAGTCTCTGTTCATTTGTTTTTAGTCAAGACTTAAGGATAGTGGATTCACATATAAAACGACAATAGCAAAAGTTGTGGACTTGCTTTTCAATTTCAGCTTTTTGTCAATGTGCACAATAAAGCGGTATAGCGCGATAGATTAGCAGTTGTACACAATCTAGTTGTCTGGCTCTTTGTGACATTGGGCTAAGTATTGTATGCACCAAGTGTGAGATCAATGTATTGATTTCCCATGAATAACTTTTAACAATCACAATACTAATGATAATAGGACACCCACATTTTTTTTTTAGAAGGATACACATGACTCTGAATACAGCCAGAATATAATTAAATAATGTGTTTAATAAAATAATAGTAATAGCAGGTCTGCTTCAGGTAGGCTACATCTAAGACAATTATGGGAATCTACAAGGTCCAATTTATATCTCTTCAAAGGGGCTAGGTAAGTATAATAATAAGTGTTTAAGATCAATTCGGTGTGTGTGTGTGTACTAGCTGGCAACAGCTTACAAGAGAGAGCCAAGGAGATTAGCAGCCTTTTTGAATTTAAATTAGAAAAAATGTTGTCCACTGCGTATGAGAGACACATGATGGGTGGCGTTAGGCATTTTAATTGTACATTAAAGGTTGGGTTTAGCGCTTATGTATGAGCATCTATTCTGTATACATGGTGATGCGTGCAGAATAGTTAAGGTTGCCCCGTGTCATGGATACACTATCTGCATGTAGCAGAGCAGGGGGAGCGCTTTGCTTTCCTATGTGCGCCATTGTGAATCAGAAATTCCGTACGTCAGCCTCTGATGCTGGGGGCTATGTATGGGATTTCCTAGTAAATGGGCTATTATTGGCCCGTATTCAGAGCACCGGACGTATTGCATACACGTCCGGTGTTTACCGAAATTAGATACTGCGCATGCGCAGTAATTTTTTAACATAATCTACGCATCTTTACGTTACGTAGATTGCGTGGATGCGGTCTGAAAGATGCACCTCAAACACAACAGTATCAATGAATAAATTAATAAATTAATCACCGAATAAACATTAGGGAAAACATATTACATGTAAACGTCCCCAAGGGATAATCAAGACCCTAATACAAACCAGGGGAATTGATAGGTGCAACCTGGATAGCAAGAGGTATTTCAGAGCAAACACAAAGGCATAACGATTTAGGCTCACCAATGAAAATCCCCATCAGGGGATAACAGGCGAATATTCCAACACCATCAATGAGAAGTTAAAACATCAACATCACTCAAAAATAATCAAATAGCAAGTCAATGTTATAAGAAGCAATTCAATGGCAGCATCTCATTGAGGCCGCCCGGATTAACAGTACCAAGTTTAAAGATCCACCTTACTTCAAGGCAAAGTAAAGTGAGATCATGGTCACCTCCTCTCGGATCCAGGGGAACGTGGTCAATTATTTTACATCTGAGATCAGCCAGAGCATGATGTTTATCTGCAAAATGTTGGGCTACTGGTTGTTCGGAGCCTCCACTGGTCAATGCAGCACGAATTGCTGATCTGTGCAAATTGAAGCGTTCTTTAAACATTCGTCTGGTTTTCCCCACGTATCCTGCACCACAAGGGCACCTTAGTAGGTATACCACGAATCCTGATGTGCACGCCAGTACATGTCTTATGTGGAAAATCTTGCCTGAATGTGGGTGGGAGAAGGTCCGGCCAGGCTCCATATGCCTGCCTGTAATGCAATTAGGGCATCTGTAACAACCTGGTTTCTTGGTAAGAAAAGTGGTGGGCAAAGTTTTCAAATTAGAGATGTCCGTTTTCATTAACATGTCCTTAAGATTACGACCCCTCTCATAGCATAGCATAATCCTTAAAGAGTTGAGAGCTGGTAGAGACTTTCAATAATCGGCCACAATGTCCTCGTAGCTTTGTTGACACAGGAACTAGCTCTGTTGAATTGGATTACCCAAGGTAACACTTTCTTGGTCTCTTTTACTTTTCCTTGGATCACTAATAGTTCTCTTGGAATCTGCAGAGCTTTAGCCTTGCCTGAGATAATATGGATGGATGGTAGCCTCTTTGGAGAAACTTCTTCTCCATTTTGTCCAGTTGGATGTCTCGCATTGCCGGGTCATATATAAATGTCTGTATTTATTGCATATTGCACTACCAATTTCCACCATGATGTACAGAGGATATTGTTCATCTACTTCAGTCCCTGCCGCACTGGAGCTTACAGTCTGAATTCCCTAACAAACATACACTCACACTCACTAGGGTTAACAATGTTAACAGCCAAGTAACCTACTACCATGTTTTTGGAGTGTGGGATAAAAACTGAGCACACGGTCAAAACCCGCACAGACACAGGGAGAACATACAAACCCCACACAGATAAGCCCTACCCAGATCCCAAAGACATAACCTCAGCGCTGTGTGGCACAAGTATTACTTCTCAACACCAAATCCCCTTGATCTGCAAATATGACAATAACCAGTCTTAGGAGTCATAAATGCAAATACACTGCAAACTATATTCCCTACAGAGCCCATCTTCTGATCACTGGTACATAACTTAAAAATCCACTGCACTAGGACATATCTGGAACTCAATACACATTTTTTTTACAATGCTCATTCTGAGAATCAATTTAAAAGGAGATATAAATAAAATCAAATGTAAAAAATACAAATGCACAAGCTTTCCTTTTCTTTGGTGCTGACAGCAGATGGTAAATTGTTTTGCAAGGATGTTGGTTGTGGAAATTGCCTGGCAGCTTGTTACCCTTCTCAGTTCCAACATCATCCAAATACTGTATTTAAATATATTCCAAAGCAAAAGATTACGACCATGCTCAGTTATTTATTAAGACACGGTCCTGCAGTCAGACGTTCTCTGTGTTTTATACTCCCTATAACAAAAAATGTGCTTGTTCCTGCACAGAAGGGAAAATGTATTTTTATAGACGAAGATACTTTAAAATCTTGTTGAAGTTGTGACATGTCAGGATACTAGCTCCATTAAGAGCAATTTCTTCAGCATAGATACTACTGAAATGCATTCACTTACACAAAGCTAATGCTGTTTCCACTGCTTCTTCTGCTGTCTTGTCAGTGTGACACTAAAGAGATATGCAATTTTCCTGTGTGAAGGAGGTATATGGAGGTAGCCTAACACTATAGAAGTCCCATAAGGTTTGTGGGCCACCCTTATAGAAAGTAATCATCACACTTCAAGTCAAATACGCAGCTACGAGAATACCCCCTGAGGAGCACATTTATTAGAGTAGTAAGCAGTTCTTGAAGGTTTCACTGAGTGTATGGGCACTGGTTAGCTGGGTCACACATATGCACATGTGTTTTCAGAAATCATTGGGGGAGGGGAGTATGAATGGTAAATAAGGAGAAATCCAGCACAGGGCAGGACTGTCAAATTATAATGCTCCAGTTATCAGTCATCAGCTTGTTCAGCTAACTGCTAATCTGAAACAGATTTAAAGGTAAAACAGGATCTAGGGTCAGTATAGTTTTAAATCAAGGGTGGGGAACGTGTAGTCCGCGGACGGTATAAGGCCCGTTAAATCATTTGTTCTGGCCCCTCACAGATGGGACTCGAGCGGGGGGGTGGCTTGTCTTCTGGACCTGGTTTCTTGAGCTTCTGGTACACTAGGCCGCAAAATCACTTTGAACGTTTCCAGCGATAAGGTAAGGGCCGCATTGCGCGGCGTGTTTCCAATCTGCTCCTGGGACCCTGGTGGCAACTGGGACCCTGATACTTTCCATATTCCTGGATCCTGATCAGGAGACTCTCCTTTGGGAGCAGCCTGTGTGTGGCAGCAGCAGCATCTCCAGGACACCACCGCCATAGCAGAATCATTATTAAGTTGATAATTTTGTAATCATTTTGGATATTAATAATGTTATAAATATCCAAATGGCCCTTTGGCAGAATAAAGGTTCCTCACCCCTGTTTTAAATAAACAACTGGGCAGACTGGACGGAACATGTGGTTCTTATCAGCCGTCACGCTATATGTTTCTATGTTACTGGAGGCTGTGGAAATGCTGGGGCAGGCTGATTTCCACACCACCATGTGAAGCATAGTATAACTATAGTACTTTTAGCTATACATAATTTGCAGTACATGGGCCGGATTCACTGTTAATAAAATCAGCAAACTTACATACACGGAAGTCTGCTGAATATTGGTGCTGCACATGTTCCAATATCCCCACATCAGAACGCAGCCAGCCACTGTGAAGACGCGTTCTGGGCAGAAATCAGCCCCAGAGGGTGAGCATAGGTATTAAGATTGTACAGTATGGGCTTGGCTAAGCCCTTGCGTAAAATCCCGTATTGCGCACACTTGGAGATGCGTACGGAATACGGTTGTGGATCACAAGTTCTGCACGCTAGCCTTAATTCTAAGCATTAACTCAGGTTATGGCCCCATCTCTCTTTGTGATTTCTTTGGGGACATCTATTATCTAAATGATATTATACATTTTACATACACACAATTTACAAATTTTTAAACTATATTACGATAGATAAAAAATCAAACAATCTTTCATCCATCTGTGTTATTATATCTATTTCCCAATTATATTCTTATTTATATCTATATATTTTTTTTGATATTTAGCTCTTTAATTATCATTTTAAAGGTCTTTAATAAACTTTCAAAATGAATAAATATTGGATTAGCATTTCTAAATAGCGTATTAAATACCAAACACATGTTTGCTAATCATGCTTTTTAGGAAAGATAAATAGGACACTTTACATACTATTAAATGAAATGATAATTTTTCTTGGTTTCTATGGTTTCACAAATGGAAATTAAAACCCCATTATCATGCTTCACCATTAGAACACCATTAATGTCTAGCAGACAAAGTGTGAACACATTAGTGGGTCCTCTCAGTTGCTTCAATCTGTGTAACCTCTGACCCCACATTTACTGGAAAGGTTTTTATTTATAGGCCATCAAATACCTAAAACACCTATAATTGATACTATGCGCCACACGAAAAGCCTTGGAAAACCTACAAGAGGAAATAAAGAATAATTGCTATAAATGAGCATGTTACTGCATGTTTTCAATGGTTATAGGAATATTAGAGAATTAAACGGTGAGCGCTACAAGCAACATAGTCATCACTGGCCACAACTACATTTTACATTTTGTATTTTTCTGCCAAATTTATACATCTGATTTCTAATATAATTTTTCCATTCATTTTATAACTACTATACACACAATTACATGAACTCAGCTCCTAAAACATGATCTCCTAATAAGTTGCCCTCATTACAAAAAATGTTGTGTTGTTGTATCCTGTAGAGGGCAAGGGTCAAATCACAACTCTGGATATTGTGGCACCAGCATGTATGACCTGCAAACACAGGAACCCTCTGCACTGGAACAACCTACCACAACCTATCAGGCTATCCAGCACCCTCCAATCCTTTAAATGCTTAAAATCTACTTCTTCAGGCTAGCCTAAGCTTACTTGTCCTCCCCATCATCCTTGTGTCTCCCTTTTGTTCACCCTCTCTCATTTAGCATGTTAACTCTTATGAGCAGGGTCCCGGACATATGATGGGGTTTTCTGGGGGGGAGCTGGACATATGATGCTGTTTTCTGTGTGTGGGGGGAGCTGGACATATGATGCTGTTTTCTGTGTGTGGGGGGAGCTGGACATATGATGGGGTTTTTCTGTGTGGGTGGGAGCTGGACATATGATGGGGTTTTTCTGGGGGGGGGCTGGAAGATATGATGGGGTTTTCTGTGTGTTGGGGGAGCTGGACATATGATGGGGTTTTCTGTGTGTTGGGAGAGCTGGACATATGATGGGGTTTCTGTTGG
>WWET01000267.1:275157-289736 GCA_011038615.1 Limnodynastes dumerilii | reverse complement strand
TCTAGTGACCGAATGGTCATTAGCAGTGGCACCCCAGAACAGGAAGCAGGAGGACGTCAAGAGCCAGAAGAGGCCAAGCAGCATCTTCAATCAAGAAGAGAAGATTTTCAATCAACATTTCCCGAACAGCTTTCAACACGTCAAGAACTACTTGCAAGTCATCCCAAGACAGATGACTGCAAAACGGTGAGTCCATACTTCATTATATTTTTTGCACACATTTACACTATACATTATCCTTAGGTTTAGTTAGTACACGGTGGCCACCACAATAGTTTAATAAACACACAGGGACACATTAGTTAGTTTTAATGTATAGAAATGTATTGTTTAATCATTTATTCTTTATTCATGTTTAGTATTTCTGTTTATTGGGGAAACTGTTTTTGTTTTTTGACACATTACTCTGCATCATTTTTCCCCTTGTCAGGCTGACGCTTATAGTACTTGCACTACTTTTGTTTTAGGCATTTGGCCTAAACTGTATGAAAATAATATTGTTACCTGTGAGGTGCTCAAAATTTACTAGAAATTACTGAAAATTATTGTTAATGGAGTAAATAATAATACAGGAACAATAAATAGCCACATTATGCGATTTTAGCATTTTGTAGCAATTTTTGAAAAAAAATACAGACCCAAAACCAAAACCAAAACCAAAACCAAAACACGTGGGGGCAGTTTTGGCAAAACCAAAACCAAAACACAAAGTTAATACAGATCCAAAACCAAAACCAAAACACGGGCGTCAGTGAACATCTCTAGTAATAATAACACAGGGGAAGAATGATGAGGAATGGGCATTGTAGTGATGTAGGATATAAACAAATCCACCAGATGGCAGAATAGAGTGAAAATATTGCATTCCTTCCTTTCAGCAATCTACTTGGAAAATATAAAGGTCACTATACTGGTCACTGGTACTATCTCAGTGTGGGAAGAGAAGGCCTGTATGAGGGCTTAAATATCATATTTGACTTGCCGGGTGAAATGCCGGGTGAAATAACCATTGCATATTATGAGTTTTATAGTATAGAATGCTTTGTACAGAAATAGTTGACTTTTCTTAATGTTGTGAACTATTGGTCTATGTGTTATTATTTGCCGAGCTGGTAATTAAGTGTTACTATTATAGCACTTCATGGTAATGTTACCATTATTATCTGAATGTGTTTATGATTACTACAAATGTTTAAAATGTGCTAATAAACCAAGGAAATAGTTTTTAGTAGTCATAACTAATGAGAAGAAAAGCTTACTAAGAGCCAATATAAAGGAAGATAAAAAAAGCTTTTGGAGTCAGACCTACATCAGGTAAGGAAGATACCAAAGACAAGAGCAAAGACGTTTTGTATGGCAGTAGATTGAGTCCCCTACATTTATGCAGCTAGTCAGAGAAATTCAAGATAAGAAATCAATTAATATAAACCTTGCCTAAGGTAGTTAGAAAAGCAACTGTTGTATACAACAAAATTGAACTTATAGTCAAGGCAGCAAAGATAGTGAATAAAATGAAAAAAAAATAAAAAAAAATAATTGAACAACTGATTGAACAAAAAAGACCAAGGAGGTGGCACAACTACAATCACCTGGGGTTTATAGCCTGACAATGTCCTACATAATAAAGGAGCCCAGGACTGGCCTTCTAAAAGAGACTAACCTGAGCAAGAAAGACGTACCACCACTGGTTGAGGATCGTAGGTGTCCATCATTTTTGAGGGGTAGTATCAAAAAACATATTTGAGCTACATCTCTTATATATGCTATGTAACTACTACTCCAATATTTCCCAAAAAATGACAATTTATACATAAAAACCGTTTTTAAAAAAGTGATATTATCAGCGCTGTACCAGCAGCAATCTACCTCCTCCAAGGGATCCACCAATCCCAAAAAACATACCTAAAGCAGATGGGGAGGTACAGAAAGCACTAGTTTTACCCCTAATGAAATAACCTAAAAATCCAATCGCAAATAAATTAATAAATATTCCTATACAAAACAGATGGGAAGGTACAGAAAGCTCTAGTTTTACCCCTAATAAAATATCCTAAAAATTCTAATCACATAAAATATATAACCATAAAAAAAACCATTAAATGAAACAATCTAATAGGTGTTGGTGTGGGAACTAATATCCATTTTGAATTGTCATGATGGAATAGCACAAAAGGTAAAATGTAACAATGTTCGCAATCCAATGTAGCAGTCTCTGTAATTCTTGTTCAAGTAAATTACTCTCCCAGAAGCCAAGGTGGAATTTAATCATGCAAAAAAGAAGAACAAAACAAAGTGTTAAGTATTGCACATTTAATAGGCCAACCTTATGGCAACAAAACATTAAAAAATAAAATACTCCATCCGCACAATGTTAAGCGGGTATGTATTACAAATATAGGGGGGCACAGTGTCCAAACAAGGGAGTCAAAGCAAACTGAACAATATTACCAAGTGGGGGTGTCTCTGACCCGATGGAATGAACAGGGTATGATGATCGTCCAGGGACAAGCAGCCTCCACGTACGCTGTCTCCTCCTGCTATCAGCACCGGGACCACCCTCCTCCAAGTATTGCAGTCTGCGACTTCCAAGACTGATGCTCCTGTGTCTCCTTGTGCAGTGCTGTCCGCTGACGCGTTTCGGGTGCGATCCGCCCTTTTTCAAAGATATATCTCTTAATAAATTGATTGAGCAGCTTCCATTCTGGTTTTATTCTGTGGGCATGTCTGGGATCAGTTGCTGACAGGGAGAGTTTTTAGGTTATTTCATTAGGGGTAAAACTAGCGCTTTCTGTACCTCCCCATCTGCTTTGGACAATTTATACATGCCTGGAAACAGAAGATATCACAGCTTCACCCATCATTATAATTACTGATTTTTATTCATTTGGTACATTAGAAAATGACATATGACAGATATAGTGAAGCTTCTAAAAAGGAAAAATGGAGATGTTGTGCATAATAACCAAAGGCTAGTTATCATTTATCTTGTACGTTGTTGAAAGATGGGAGCTATAATCAGATAGGTTACAATGGGCCTCCTCTACTTTTCCTTTTTAGAAACTATCTACTTCTAAACTGACTATTCAACTTTCTTTATTGCTTAGCACAACAGAAAAGAAGAGCAATAGTTCATGACAAATTCTCAAATGCAAATGTAGCTGATGAAGCATCACAGCAAGTCACCTATATAGAATAAGGTCTGGATAAGCCAAGAGTCTAGTTAAAGGACATAGCTGGTTATGGAAGTCACCTTTTCTCTTGTTATACGTCTTACTTTTCCATTCCAAACATTCCTCTTCTACTGTGCGATTCTAAAAAGCCCTCCATTGTCTCCTCATTCCAGAATATAGTTTGATACTTCCCCTTCTACATCTCCCTACTCACTTAATAAGCAGGGCCAGATTACAATGGGGCTAATGGTACTACAGTCCCAGGCCTCCATCTGAATATAGGCCCCCAGACATTGCAGATCTCCTGGCCTCCCACTGCAGTGCATAAGGATGAATGTCAGGGACTGACAACCTCCTCGAAAGTATACTATATAGTGTGGGCCCCTGATCATTTTCAGCCCCATGTCCCTCAATCTGGCCTTGTTAATAAGAATAACTTGTTTGAACTTTAAGTCATTTTCTCTAGATGATATGTGTAACTTATTTATTTAATAAATATATTTATGTGTGACTTATTTATGTATGAATTATATTAATGTGTCATTTATTAATTAAATATTTTTACATACCTCTAATGAATCAGAGTGTATTAACATATACAAAGCTGTTAAAAACAGAAAATGAACTATTTATACTTCACAAGGAATTCTGAATAGACCCAAAGGCAAATAGCTCTTTCATGCCAATGCTGGCCATTTGGAAATGAGACCACAATCTTATATACCGGAGATTTCTTTAGAGAGATGCCGTCTTACACGAGCTTGAAGGAAGGCTTGGTTTGATCTCTTTACATACCATTATGGATCAATTGCTTCTGTAGTGCAGGATTATTAGACTACATGAGCAGTTCACACTATGCAATTATGGTGAGGTGGGCTAAAGAGGAGATTAAAGGCCCTCTGAGAAAGACATAAAGCAAGATATATCATAAAAAAGAACATAGTCACATGCTCACAACAATAGTATAGAACATGTATACAAAGAATAATAACAATTCTGCTGGGCGTAAGAATGTCACCAATATGTATATGTGTAAATAACATGTCACTGTTGATATAAGGCAAATATAAAAGAAGAGGCAAGTGACAAGTCTCTGCTCTGTGCCAGTTAGATTCCTCTATTATCTGTCTGCTTTCAAAGCCAGTTACCTCAGAAGATTTCTGCTTTATTGTCTCTATTTACATCTTAAAATTGCCTATCTGAATTCTAAATCAGGTGCTGGTGTTCTGTGCAGTGCTGTGCTTTAGAAAAAATAAATCATCTCTGTCTTTTAGATTATTATTGTGCTCTATTTTATAATGCCACCATATTATAAAGCATTGAAATCATTTGTTAATTACATCAGTTCCTGTCCCATTGGAGCTCTTTATTTTGCAGTCAATTATCCTGTAAATACAAAGACAACTTAAAAACTCCATACAGAGAGGACCTGTTCATAACTGGAAGAAATTGCTGTGTTTACCACTGCTAAGTCAGCTGGGGTTGAATTTCATTTGGTCTAAATTTAACAGCGCCAAAGTCATTATATTTTATATTTTTGTTTGTTTTGTGAAATTAAAATATAATTGGAAATTTTGTATTTTCTGGCTGACAGACACATAAAACTGACATTTGTATACTATATTGTGTTGTATTTAGTGCTGATAATAATATTGCATCAGCTGTGGACGTGTTGAGCAATTGAGAATTTTTTAGGTCAAGTTTCATATAATAAATTTTTGCCAAATGCAGAATGGTGGGATCGAACGACCAGCGATTTTAGAAAATGCTGTTCTCTTCCTTCAAACACACATAAATAGTTTAAAGGATATTACATAATTTAACCCTAGTAATCAGATTGCAATATAAGAAAATATCTAAAGGTGTTATTAGTTTCCTTTATTCTATTCAATTGGTAGATCTGGGCATTTTCGAAATATCAATTGTTGCAGAAAGTGTTCTTTCTGTGTACATATTTTATATCAATTCCTTCCAGACAGAATTTCAAAATATGTGATTTATTATGCAGTGTGATTTCATACCTCTGCTCGCTTTCATGAATATAAATATAAGGACAAATTTATTTCTCAGGTGAAAAGCAGCTTTCAATAGTGGTGTTTGATCATGTATAAATCCGGACTATCCTGCTACACTATGATATTGTCTTCCATACAAAATAACAGAAGCTTAATATTAGTGATCCTTCTGTGTAGGATATGTTTAGGTTAGCATGAAAAATGCTATGGGATTTATGAAAATGTGAAATGGAATATGACCATAAGGGCGTATATATATATATATATATATATATATATAATGTAAAAGAGAGGAATCAGCGCTCCCAAACGCTTGAAGTGCTTGGGTGCCTACCTCTAGCCAAAAGGCCCATATAGAAACAAATGTTTATAGATGAGAGATGAGAGGCACTCCTAGGCTTGCAATGAGGAAAAAAATTGCTTAACGTTTAGTCCAACGTCTCAGTTTATTCAGTTCAAACTGTAATCAGGGACAAATGCAGAGATACATAAAATCCACAATATATATAAACACCTACCCCCCATTGAGAAACCCCGCCAAGTGAACCCGCAGCAATGAATTGGAAGCAGCCTCTGCTCCGATAATTCCATGCTGCCTAGACTGTGGTTGTCATAGTAACCCACATAAACACAACGTGCAATCAAAAAAGTGAAACAAAATTAAAAACAATTGCGGTATGCAACAAGAATGGTTAATAAGTAATGTCACCAACAATACAATATCAAAGGCAACTAAACAGCAATAAGTGGTGTACAAAAAAATGACACCCACTTTCGCGGAACTAAGCCGCATGTAAAGCCGATGCGAAATAATAACCGCTCTATAGAAGCGGGCAAAAACACACAAAAGGAAGAGTAACTATGCACAGCTGAATAACCAGCTAGAGAGACAGAATAATTAATACCATAGTGAGGTACAAGCGACTTAATACTAGCCGACTGGATGCAAATAATAATGAGGTCAGAAAGGTATGAAAAGCCAATAAATGTAGGTCAATATAACACTTGAATGAAACAATGCATAGCAGAAATGAATACATTGTGGAAATTAATACATTGCGAAAACACAATATAAGGACAAAATTATGAACTGACAAAACAAATAATGATGTTCATAAAAAACAAGACAAATTATTATGTTCATTCAGTCCCATGGGAGCTAAGGTGTTAAGTCGGTAAATCCACATGGATTCCTTCTTTAACAGTAGATATTCTCTATTGCCACCACGTCTGAGTATGGGCACATGATCGATGATTTTATATTTTAATGTAGCCAAATTGTGTCTTGCTTGTACAAAGTGGCGTGCTATGGGTTGTTCCACATGTTTGCCACTTATAGCCAATCGGATGGCGGATCTGTGGAGAGCCATCCTCTCGTTGAATTGCCTGGAACTCTTGCCCACCTAATACAGGCCACAGTTGCAGATAATAATATAAATCACATAACGTGAGGTACATGTCAAATGGTGTCTGATTTTAAATCGTTTGAGAGTGTGTGTGTGATTGAAACTATTTTAGGGCTCCAAATACCTGCAGGTCAGGCAGTTGGGGCATCGATAGCACTGGATGATGTAAAAGGATAATGAGTGATATATCCGTTTTGACCAGGAGGTCATGGAGATTGGGACCTCTTTTGAAGCTAGGCAAGATTCTAGTATGTTTCAGGTTAGTGAGGTTGGGATCTTTAGTTATAAGGGGCCAGTATTTTCTGGCCGTATCTTGAAGCTGGGCACTTGCTGTGGTGTAGGTACTCACCAGTGGGATTCTGTCTCCAAGAGATTTTCAGATGGTTGTAGAAGATCACTCCTTGGGATAGTTTTCATATGTTCACAGATTTCTTGAAGTTTAGCTTTATTGTAGCCATGCTCACTGAATTTAAGCACCATATTATTCAACGTATTATCCCGATATTGTGTATTGCTGGTGATCCGATTCACCCGTAACATTTGTGAATGGGGTAGACCGTACTTCAGGGAAGGAGGATGGAAGGAGTCCGCATGAAATGTATTATTCCTGTCTGTTGGTTTAGTATACAGATTGGTTTCAAGGTTCCCCTCGACCTGACTCACCAGCACATCAAGATAGTGTACTTCACCAGAGCTGTGCTCAAAAGTGAATTTGATAAGAGAATCATTAGAGTTCGAATCCTCCATTAATGACATGAAGGTCCCAATGTCACCTTTCCATATGAGGAACAAGTCGTCAATGTAGTGTGTATATAACAGGAGATTTTCCTGAAATCAGGGATCTCCATAAAGGTATTTTTCTTCATAATGGGTCATAAAAAGGTTTGCAAACATGGGGGCTACGTTTGAGCCCATAGCGCAACCAGACAACCGCAAGTAATGTTTATTATTGAAAAATAAGTAGTTGCGTTTTAAAGTCAGCCCAAGGAGATGCAGGCAGAAGGGGATAGGGGGCCCTTGATAGATGGTGCTCCGTTGTAGCATGCTCTCTACCGCATTCAGACCCACCTCATGGGGGATAGAGGTGTACAAGCTCTGTACATCCATCGTGATCAAGATACATCCACCCTCAGGAATCACAAAGTCAGAGAGCTTATTAAGGAACATGGAGGTGTCTCTCAGATATGAAGCCCCCTGCTGGACCACTTGTTGGATGTAGTAGTCCAACAATTTATAAGGTAATATGGAGCAGGTGCTGTAAGGTAAGGGGAGTATACACAAATGTGTGTTTGTTTTAAAGCGTGTCTGGGATAGCAGTTGACAGGGGGTGCTGTTTCAGAGTGGCTGTTTTGGAGACCTCTGCCGGGGGTGAGCTCTCAATTTAAAAATACATGATATATGACCCAAAGTTGGGACTCTGACAGTTTTAGAGTTAGGACCAAAACAGAGAAGCCTTGTAAGTGGCTGGTGGCTTATCATATATCTGCAGATGTATGGAACTAATTCTCTGACTTTTATTTTAAAGATAGAAAGTTATAATTTGTTGCTGGGTAAGTGCTGGGGCCTTTTTTGTATTTGTGTAATATTGTAATTTGTAATATTTAATAATATACTACTTGCAATATGGGGACAAGAAGCACATTTGAAGTACTCCTGTATTGTGTTTTTGAACTTTCCAAACAAATATCTTTTGTGATACAACTATCGATGTAAATATAAGATTCAAAGAGTAAAATGCCATTAAAAGTCTTGTCTCTTTCCAATTTGGGACCATCTATTTAATTCCATTTTCCATACGCCAACCTTTGTAATTTATTTACTTATCTGAACCCACAAAAAAATCTCAAGTTTGCATGAAAGTGCAACAACAATAGAGAGGATCCTGGGTATGAAAGTACTGTAAGAGGGAAAGGTGGGAATTTTAACCTGAGCAAAACCATATTGAATTGTAGGGGAGAATAATTTAATAAGTATTAGAGTTCAGATATAATGTTTCCTAGCTGAAGCCTAAATAACAGTTAAAAAAAAAAACAATCAGTATCTGTGTCCAATAAGCAAAAGCAAAATATTCTTCCTGGATGCAAATAATAAAATTAATTTTACTTCCCCTGAAATTCAACATGGTTTTAGCCAGGATTAAATTTCACCACTTTTTTTATTCAATCTCTGGATTTGGTCTAAGATTAAAATTGTGTATTTAACAGATCTTACTTTAATAATATATTTATTGACAAGGAATAAGCAACACATCACTCACTAATTGTTAAGCAGTGGACTAACTCCTTGGTAGAGGGTGCTACCATGCAGCCTCAATCATAACATACAAAAGAGAAAATGACACAATCCCAAAAGGCAAGATCCAATCCCAGGAAGACTATCCATACAAGAGACAGGATATGTTTTTTGGGAACAGTTATATCAATCAAATATTCCATATGATAATATGAAAGCGTATATAGTACACTTCTCATATACACTTATTATACTGACGGGAAAGATACCCAATAGAGCAAATCATCACAAATAAGAAAACGTGCATATATAAGGATGTTTTCTTATTTGCGAAGATCTGCTCATTTGGTCTTTAAAGAGACGCAACATAAATAAGTTTGCTCTGTATAGGTACCAAGCATGAACGGTACCTAAACTTCCACAATGATGCTGCTTTCCATGCGGAGATCAGCCTCCACAAGGCGGGGGTTGGGCCCCCCACCATGCTAATGATATACACATGGTGGGTGTGCTTTGCTGTTTAAATCATACAGTAAGGGCTGGGTTAAGCTCTTATGTATGATTCTATGTATATATTGTGCATCAGAAATTCTGTATGTTATCCTCCATTGTGAAGGCTATGTATGGAATGTATTATTAAGTCTGGATCATAGCCCCTTGTTCTTAAAAAATGAACTGAATAACCCATGTCTAGCTACCTATACATATATAACATAAACAATGGCAGCATATTGGTGGTAATATCGAGAGCTAATTTGCATTGTACACCTCTATTGGGTGTATTATAAATATATATTCATTTTTCTAGTTATCATATAGCAATTCTCGATTTACATTGTATTATTCTGTCTGGCCTGATTACTATTAATAATTTTATGTTGTGTGAATGTATGTGGTTTGGCATATTTGCTTTTCTCTGTCCCGTCACTGCTTTTGAAGATTCCCATAACAGCGCTATATATTTGTTTACTGTGGTTTTCAAGGACCGAGAAACACAAGTAATATTTAACCATCAGCAACAAGGTATTCAAGGTGATATGACCTTTACAATCAACAATCCTTGCTAGCTCACTTACTTACTTAACTAAAGTGATGTTACCCAAGCAATAAAAACAAAAACACACAGCAAAAAAACAATAAACAGAACACTCTTTAATATAATACAAAAATATGAAGCAGTACATGTAAAAAAACTTGGTATCTAAAGAAAATGCAGATTAAGCAACTGTTTTTTCAAATCAGCTTACTCTGTGCAACATTTAATCAAATAATAGCTATAACCACAGTATATAATGGCAGCATCCGGGATAGGCACAGTAACAAATGTAGGAAACCATTGCTACAGTACATATGTACAGTATTTATCACCTCTTAATAAGACCACCCATGTGGCCTCCTTTTTATTACTTTCTACTTTATTATTATTATCTTCTCTTATTTCCCCCTAGGTTTCCTAATCCCCCAATCCTATGCCTGCTATTAATTTTAATTAATGTAATTATGTTATCATTATTTAATTTATGCATGATATTACTTTTTTTTCTATCTACAGTATCTATCTATCTATCTATCTATCTCATATCTATCTATCTATCTATCTATCTATCTATCTATCTATCTATCTATCACATATCTATCTATCTCATATCTATCTATCTATCTATCTATCTATCTATCTATCTATCTATCTATCTATCTATCTATCTATCTATCTATCTATCTATCTAGGACTTCTTTGTTTTGGTATTAGAACTGCACTGGGACTGGGGCACTGTAGTGGACAATACAATGACCTGGAGGCATGTCTATGGACTACAATAAAGTAATTTCATGAAATTTTCGTACAAAAAGAGCACTCATTTATATATAAAGTGACAGAGAGGGGCAATTGCCAAACCTCTCCACTCAGGAGAATGGATTGTTTTATATCTATTTAAGTTAAGATTAACCAAACTATTATCTATAAATTTCCCATTCTGCCAATAAATATTGTTATTAATAATACAGGGACATTTAGCCTCTCTCTAATTGATCCAATTACTAATAATGCACAGGATCAGATTACTAGACATGTGCTTGTTGATGTATATTTACATACAGAGATACAAAGAAGCAGTGTAACTGAGAGATTGACATATCAGATTGCAATGACGGCTCTAATACAATGTCAGCTCTGCATAAGGAACTAAGTAATAAGTGGTAATGATAATCGCAGAAATTGGCTGGTGACACCCCAAAAGTGAAATAGCAAATAAACAAACTGCGCTTAAATCATCACTCACTTAAACTAATTGCGAAGATGCAAGCATATGATACATAAAGTACATACCAAAGTAAAAATATAGAAATGGGAAAAATTTATTAATGATAAAAATCAATTAGGATAACCACTCGCTAAGAATTAATAATATTGCAAAAAGAAAAAAGGAGGTAAAGATTAAAAATCTACAGAGCACATAAATAACATCGGATGATCCAGAAAATAAAACCTGTTCAGATGTTCAACATAATAAGGCTGATAATGAATATAGAAAATAAATCAATAAATAAATAGTCCAAATAAACCAATTATATTGCTGATAGATGAAATTGATGACGTAATGAAGATAATATGATGATCTGGATATCTATTTAGCTGATGTGTAAACTGTAGAATGAGTAAATGTAGCCACTATGGATTAGTGGTTGAAGGCTGTTAAATATATTGACACAATGTAGCTTATCTTGAGCTGTGGTTCAATGAATGTTCGTAGTTTTATCAAATGAAAAAATAATAATAAATAAATAGTAGATGATTGAATCAAAATAAAAACCAGCTGGTAATCATGAATAGATGTCGTGCTCTGGACAAAACAGCAATGATGGTAAAAAAATATATAAGTGATCATCCGATGTTATTTATGTGCTCTGTGGATTTTTAATCTTTACCTCCTTTTTTCTTTTTGCAATATTATTAATTCTTAGCGAGTGGTTATCCTAATTGATTTTTATCATTAATACATTTTTCCCATTTCTATATTTTTACTTTGGTATGTACTTTATGTATCATATGCTTGCATCTTCGCAATTAGTTTAAGTGAGTGATGATTTAAGCGCAGTTTGTTGTTTGTTTATTTAATAAACATATTAAACTTAAAAAATGACAAAAAAAAATAAAAGACCGTAGCTTTTATACTTACCTGTCCGGGCGCGCATCTGTCTCTGATACCGGCACATGCGCAGTGATTTTGCCTTTTGAGGCTTGAAATTTTCAAAGTCTCAAAAGGCATCTACTGCGCATGCGCCGGGACTCATATCCCAACGATGTCAGCGAAAGGCTGTCGTAAGACCTCGCCGGAAGGGTAAGTATTCATAAATATCCCCCGCGGTCCTGCTAGGCTTGCTGCGAGACACAGCGAGCCTGGTTGCTATCATAAGCGCTAAAAGCGCTAATGATAGTAAATAGAGCCCTAAGAAGGAGTTAGAGAGATCCCAGTTGGAAGGTGGGTGTTAGTGTGCAGTATCACACTGTAGGTCCTTCTCTAAGCTTGAGACAATGACAGCCCATTATATATTGTAATAGAAACACTGGTTTGGTGTTGAAGGGGCATTATAAAAGTCCCAGGTTTCTATCTGACAGACCTGATATGTTTACAAAAATCCCAGGAAAGCTGTTATATCTCTGGCTAAGACACTGTGCAAAGCCACTTTGATTTTAGTAAAAGCTGGTTAGAGGTTCCTGGGGTTGTGGATAGGAGAGAGTGTGTGGGCTCCTTCCACTGGACCCATTCTGGGTCTAAAGCTGGGCACACTGCAAAATAAAAATGATGTTTCAATAATAAAAAGATAAACTCACGCTTATCTGAAGATCCTGCAGCTGTAAACACTGGAACGATTTCACACAGGATCATTCCCAGAAGTCCTTTCTGCTAAGTACACACACATACAAATCCACAGATCATAATATCGTTGATCTGTGATTTTTAAAAACTGCTAAAAATCAAGATCTAACGATGCAGAGCAGAATCTGACGATTCGCTGCATCGTTTTACAGTACACACTCAAACTATTTGAGAGCTATCTAACGATTATCCTGTGATTTAAAGGATAATCGTCAGATATCTCTCCAGTGTGTACCCATCTTTAGAGCTATCCAGTCTGTAAGCAGACTGATTGCTACAACATCTGTGAGAGGGGCTTTAAAAGGGGACATTGAGGCCTCTAGAGAGACAACAAAGTATAGTAGGCTTAAATACAGTGGCAAATGCAGGATTTTGAAAGGGGGTGGGGGGTTCCAATGCATGTAATACATGTGGAATATATTATGGGTCTTGACATGGCACACTTCATAAAGTATATGTGGTGATATATTAGGGGTATATTTATGGCACACTATAATATAGGTGGTTTACATTAGGTTTTGGGAATGGTATACTATATACAGTATATAGTAAGCCATTCCCAGACCCCTAATATACCCATTATATTATAATATATATGCCAATCCTAGACCTATAATATATCCCATTATATTATAATATATATGCCAATCCTAGACCTATAATATATCCCATTATATTATAGTATATGCCAATCCTAGACACATAATATATCCCATTATATTATAATATATGCCAATCCTAGACCCATAATATATCCCATTATATTATAATATATGCCAATCCTAGACCCATAATATATCCCATTCAATTCTAGACCCATAATATATCCCATTATATTATAATATATGCCAATCCTAGACCCATAATATATCCCATTATATTATAATATATGCCAATCCTAGACCCATAATATATCCCATTATATTATAATATTGGCTCAGTGTTTCCTCCTATGTGGTGGGATTCCTTCTGTGTGGCAGACATGTTGGTCCGCCTGTTACGCTATACCCCTTTTACCAGCACCCACAAAGCAACATCCACTTTCCCATTTTTACTGTTTTTCAGGGATTTTTTTTACCTTTTTAAAATATTCATTGTGGGGGTCTCATTCGGGGGCCATCATTCTATCTATGTATTAGCTAGAGGACGGACAGACCAGAATTGTCTTTATTTGTTTATAAATCAACAAAAAAATGAAACACACTAATGTTATTTGTGTTGAGACCTGGACGGTGTGTTATATGTTTGACTACTATTAATGAGAAAGTGCCTCCGTTTGCCCCAGGAGACAGCAATCAATACCCGAGTTTATATGACATTATAATTACTGTGTGTGTTTAGTTACCTCAAGGCACTTGGAAGGTGGAATATGTGTGCACTACATGCTATAGCTATTTTCCATGCCTGCCATTTGTTTGCCTTGCATGGATAAATGGCTTGTGCAGGCATACATTTGCATCTCTACAAGGGAATTTGTCCTAAATAAGCCCCAGTTATTATTATGCTCTAAGGCTGACTATAATTACTTTTTCTTTAACACAGCATAATAAATACTCACCTACAATGTAAACAGGAAATATCTCTGTTCATGTACCAACCATTCCAGGCTAAATAGAAGTTTCCACCGGTTGCAATCTCCGGTTAGAATGTTCCTTTTTCCGAAGCTTACACTTTTAAAAAATGATTTTATGAATGGGTAAGGATGCCGTTCGGCATACTCAGCCATTCACTTTCGGGAAAACAGATCACTCCGCCGCACCTCTGCCGCTGCTTGCCAGACCGAGAGGACAGGTGAGCAGAGTCTTTCTGCGGGGTTTGGGACAGGCTGTAGGGGAGGGAGGGTTAGGGTCAGGCTGCAGGGGAGGGAGGGTTAGG
>WWET01000267.1:256424-271071 GCA_011038615.1 Limnodynastes dumerilii | reverse complement strand
TATGAAGTGCCGCCACCGGACATTGTTTATATATGGGCAGAAATTCACACCTAAGAAGCTTCTGCTGCTTAGGTGCGTAGATTACCGAAATAACCTACTATGCATGTGTAGTAGATTTACACAATCTATGTACCTGTTAGGTACGTTGATTGCCTCCGTGCGGTCTTTAAAGACTTTAAGTAGAAAGAGGCGGTGTAATGCCTACCCGGGGAGTGTTTGGATAGAAGCGGGAGGGGGGAGGGATTTAGATTAGCCAGGGGGATGCGGGGAGAGGCAATGACCTTCTTAAGAAGGAATCTACGCACGGTAAAATAAGGAATAAGGTAGCCCTATGGCAATCTTAAGTGCCATAAGGTACCTAGAAAAGGGGGGGCAGGTGAGCGGCTGCACCAGTGAGTTAGGTCACTCTTAGGTGAAAATACGGTCCAATGTGAAACTTCCCAACCAATGTTTTTCTTACAAGTTATAACAACAGGCCTGATCCTGAAATAATAACATTACCCTACTCCGCATGCATGCTCTGCAATAGAGCTCCTAACATACAGAACTTAGTTCCGTACAATAGGAGTTCTATGAGGGAAGGCGGGGGCATTCACCTGACGACGGATGCAGAGCAGTGTAGAGATTTAGGGTTCTGGCCTTACAGACCTACGAGTATCAGGAAGTAATCCAGCCAAGACAAACGTTTTTTATTTTTTGTCATGAAAATGAAACTTATTATACAGTACAAAAATCACATAAAAATGTTTTCTCCTCTAACACCTGAGTTAAGAAAAAAGAATCTCCCCTGGTGTTCTGTGTGCCGATAAAAGCTCAGCCACAGATCAATATCTGCATACTTCAAAATCAATCTGCTGCAGGAGTCAGCGCTTACCTCCACTTATACTCCACTTCTACACAGCTGTAAGGCACCGTCTGGAAACCTATTACCACATGAATTTATCTGCTACACGAATGAAGCTCAAAGAGTTCATTAAGAGTCAAACAATTTTACAAGATGGTAGCACTAGCAGCCACTGTAACTAATGTGGATATATACGTTAATATTTGCTTTACATTCACAAAAGGTAGATAGGGCCATGTCTTTTTGGAGGAGTGTTAACATGAGTTAGTACTATGGCCCATTGGAAAGACATAAATACACACGGTATTACATGCTGTGCATAGTCTGTATCACTTGCTCCTTGTTAATTGTGTTTGTAAAAGAAAAGCTTATTGGGTAACAATTTGGCAGTAACACAGGGGTATGTGTAACTATAAATGTCATTTGGATAATACAAGTATACTCTTCAGCCATTTGAAAGCTTTATTTTTGATAAAAAAAACTATGTTAATAAATAAATTTAAAGACACAAACAGAAATAGGTGAATTCATGTACAGAGATGCTTTATACCAATGAATTCTTCAAATACTGATATGTCCCCCAATTTTACAAATACCAATAAAGGTCCTGATATCGGCGCCACACACAGCAGAAAATTATCATTTTTGGCTGCAGTGTTGCTATGATTGGTTGGGACTTCTCTCAATCTTGACAGGAGTTTCTTCCAGCCAGCCTATTGGCTGACTGAACAAAACATTTTTAATGAAAAAAAAAAAGTCTGTGAGAGGTTCTGCAGTGCAGTGTAGAACCTCTCACACTGAGAGACTGCACAGCATTGTGTCTGTGTAGAACCTCCCACACTGACAGCTGTCAGTGTGAAATATTCTGCAGCTTTTAAAGGGAAAAACTGCATCCAGGAGGTGGAGGTACAAGATCCGATAATCGCAATTTGTCCCCCAAATTTGACGATACCAGAACCAGGCTTGTTCTATTCTAGTGCTGGTTAGAGTGGGAATCTGATGTTTTTGGTGTTTGGTATTTTGGTGGTATTTATTATTATTTCACAATAATTGTATAGTGAGTCCCCAGCTTTACTCTTTCCATTGCCTTTTCCTCAGCCAATCCTATGATCCTGTACTAACTGTTGCCGTGCAGATATTACGTTTGAATTTCCAAACATTGGAATGTGTGTGGGCAGGTATATATGAACAAGGTGGATAGATCTAAGTATTGTGAAAAGGCTATTATGTGTTTTACTCTTTCTTAAATTACCTTGCATTTCATTGAAGGAATTCTGCATTAGTGTCGCTTTTAGTTATAACTAAATCTATTTTGTAGAGACAGATTTTCTCATCTCTGGATATAACCCAAATATCGCATCATGCTCACACTATATTTGCTATTTTAAGTTTAGTCCTTGTCTTCATTGTTCTCTAGCTCTCTTAGCATATGACTGTGTGTCTGGTTTATTTGTCATTTCTGTCATTCTCTTTATGTACCTGCTGTGCTTGTGTAGAAAAGCAACTTGAGCTCTCCTAATAGTTATATGTACAAGTACTGTTGTAATCCATTACAGCAGACACTGACAAACACCGGATTCAGTCATGACATGAAAGGTTATACAATATATTTTAATCTATTTCTTAAAGTGTGTTGCTGCATGTTTTAAGAGATATGTTTTGCTGTAATCTGGTTAGAAGAAAAATATTACACACTTATTTTAAGTCAGCATTATTATAGTTTATCTTTATATATATATATTCAATAAAACACAAGGGCTGAAAAAAGTACCTATTTACTGTATTTGCATTTAATTAATGTAAGGTTACAAATTATTGCATGCAGCAGCTAGACTGATTTTCCTTGCAAAATACTCTTCTAGTGAAATACAAAATCTTACCTACAGCTCAAAGCCATCAACAAGACTGAATGCGCATACATATCCTCACTTATCCTCAATATATATCCTAGCTCGTTCTCTTGGATCATCACGTGGTGCAATTATCTTCTACCCTGACTCCCGGTTACTGGACTTCTCCTAGGGGATGCAGCTACCGGTTCGGCCGGCACTATTCAGAAAATGATAATACCGCCAGCTGAATGGCGCCTGTATCATTGTTTGAAACAATCTGTAAAAAGAAAATTGCTATTGGGAAGGGGGACCTATTTCTCCATTCCCAATAACTACAGGCTGGGGCAGCTGGCGGGTATAAGGTTAGGGTTAGGCTGCAGCAGTATAAGGTTAGGGTTAAGGCTTAAGGGGAAGGTTAGGGTTAGGCTGGGAGGCTTAAGACTGATAAAGGGGAAGGTTAGGGTTCGTCAGTGGGAAATAGATGGAGAGGAAAGCAGTGATGGAAGTACCGGAGGCAATGGAAGCTCTGAGCTCTGGGTGCTGGTCCGGAGGGGGGGGGGCACTTCCTTTGTCCTCCTCTGCCCTGCACTTACCTTCTGAAGGCTCCGGTAATGGGCCCAAGATCGTAATATAGCTATTACTGGCTGTGGGCTCCGTTAAAAGGATCTTACTTACCTTTTCCAAGAAATGCACTGCGCAACATCATGACGTCACGTCAGTGCCGCGCCCCGCCCCCTTGCCCCTGGGTGCCAGGTAAGAACTTATGCCACTGGAGGAAAGGCTTAGTGAAAAAAAACACCTTTCAGCGAATGACTCTTGGTGACTCCAGGAGTTGCATCACCACCACTTTCTACAATGCAATTACCGGCAGTCTATATTCAGCTGCTACACAATGGTCTCTCAGAAAACAAAACCATCGTATGCTGCATCCACTCTCTGGAAAAAGCTTCTGTGCACATTGCAAAGCCCTACAAAATCTGATGGTGGTATATAAAACCTGTTCATAACTAATAATGTAACAAATAAAGTTTAAATACACAACTTAACGAGGACTGGCACATTATTCATGGTAAGATATAGATGATGGGGTAGATCCAGACCTAAGTTCTTTTCATGTTAATTGGCGTAGTGTATTTACGCTGTCATAAGTACTATGCACTCCCCTAGACACTCCCTTCGCTCGTACGTACTTTACTCGATTTACGTTTGCCAAACCCTACCTTAACTTTTCTAAGTGTAAGTACGGACGCACGTAATGGATTCACGTACGTAACGGCCTATCCCGGCCGATGCTGTACAATTTAAATGCCTCCCTCCGACCTACAAAGTTTATTTCCGGGTGTGGTATGAAAGACCCGCCCTTTTATTCGTACGCTGAAGTTACATACAAACAGAGTTACATTGCACGCATGCGCAGTACATACAAACTGGCAATTTTACGACAGCAGCTAGCGTGCATAGCTCAGGATCTGGCGATGTGAGCACCCAACCTGGCTGGGCAGTATTATTGGGGCACTGAGAAAGTTTTACCCTTGGAGATGTTTTCTTATTCTTTATTGCAATTGCATTGTATCCTCTTTTTTTGTGTTTTTATTTTGAAGAATCAAAAATTGATCAAAAGAACTTTAAGTATATATAACTGCTGCTCACATCCTGGAAAGACTTCTACATATTGAAGTCTTTGTTTCACAGTCTTAACAGGTTTTACTATTCACGTGGCATGTCACATAAAAAAAAAAGTTACTATGCATGCGCAGTTAGTCTGATCCTAATAATACACACGGTAAAAAAGCAAAATCGTATCTGTGAATCTGGTTCTTAGTATCTAAGGGCCGGATCCAGACCTACAGGCGCCTTACGGGTGCCCGAGGTCATTACAGCCATCCTTGTAGCGAGGAGTGCACGCCCCCTGCACTCCCCACTGTTGGTAGGAGATCTGGACACTTATGTGTCCAGATTCCTACCTTAACTTTTACGTTCACGTATGTGGCCTTATACCTAATCACAACGGGGCTTCCCCCGCTCTGTACCCTCATTAGCATGTCTATCTCCGCCTTCACAGCAGAGATACAACATGCGTAAAGGGGGGAAAGCCCCCTTTTCGTAGGAGCCGGTGTGCGTAACGTTTGTTATGTACTATGGCCCTTACAGCATCATAACAAGTGCACAACCTTCAATACGGGAATTACGTACAAGCTGTACGTAATTCCCTTGTCGGCCGTTATCCAGAATCGGCCCCTAAATCTCTAATCAATTGTACAATAATACATAATAATAATATTTAATGTGAATACATTGGCTTCATCCAAAATTACTTTTGCAATTTGTTTAATCTTGATTTTCCATATATTTATGTGAACATCTCAATAAAAAAAACAATTGATTTAAAAAACTAAATTGTATTACTGTTGTTTTAAGAAACAAATGTATTGTACAATGAATCTTGGGTTTTATGTTAATGGACCAGATTCAGGCTTCCATGTAGGTCTTTATACCCAAAGTAGTCACAATCCTGTTCTTTTCATTTATGAACCAGGTATACTCCCGTCAGTACTGTGTTTAGCCCAGAATCAAGGCACACACCGCTTCTCACTTCTGTACTACATATTCTAAAATAAAGCTTCCATATGTTGCAGAAACTACACATTAGTGGAACAACTGATCACATTGCTGGTTAAAGTGCATACTTATATTCCTGGTTCCCTTAAACATACAGTAATTGCACCAATTTAATTGTACTTGTGGTAATAATAGACACAGCCAGGGAGTAACACGGATTTGCTCACAAATATTGGGTTTTGGTGGGATTAGAGGTTACAACAATTATGGTGTTATTGGGTGAACACACTTAATTACATAAGAGAATAAGCACAGGATTCATAACTTGTATTATAACATTTGAAATTATTTGTCAAATTGTAAAGAATTGTTTTTGTAATATGCTGTGTGTCAATGTTTGCCGGAGCCTAACCTTATAGATAACGTGTACTTAACTTAGCTAGAACAATCTACAGATATCTTGTTTCATTTTCTACCTTCATATTTAAGATTTATTGATTCCAGTAGACTCTGATAGCTAAGAAAAAAAACAACAATGATGATTTACAGGGTAGAGTTAAAATGGAACAATACATCAAATGAAAGGCAATCACACTACTACAAGAAAGGGTACTTTATGTCCCAGGATTCACATTGCACAGGCAGCAAAGGAGATTTGACTTGGCTGCTCAGAGCAGAGAGGTGAAGAACAAGAGATTTATCACAAGAGTTTTCACCATAAGCAACATAAAATGCCACAAAATAAGTTGTTCTGTTTGTCTAATGAATAATTATTGTTCATCTAACAACGATCCCAATTGTAAAATATAATTGACTGTTCATGTTTTTGGTACTAAGGATCATTTTATATAAGTGCACTCACATATTATATGGTTTTAAATGGGGTCTAATTTAGACATAGGCAACCTGTTGTGATCCAAGTGTTGTGGACCTCCCATCACGCCTTGTCAAGTATTACCTAGGGTCAGGGTTGGCTCTAGGTCTGTTAGCACCCTAAGGGGTCTATTTACATAGAATTTTGTTTTCCCCTTAACAAAGCTGTAGCAAGCTGCATTATCTTCACTACGAGCCTGGCAGCTTCATTCACAGAATTTACTAAACCTTACCCCTCCTGCGAGGTCCCACGATAATCTGTGGAGTAATCGCAGGACTTCTCATTCATGTGATCCTGCACATGCGCAGTGACTCTCATTCAGGAAATTTTAAGTCCAGGCATATTTTTTAATTTCTTTTTAATTTTTTTAAAATTATTTACTAAAAAATAAAAATTGGGGCATGGCCTGGCGCGCATCGAGTGTAGACGTGCCTGTGAAGGCCTTCAAAAAACCATTTTTTTACCCCCAAAACCCCCCCAGCTCATACCTACACGCATTTCTGCACCCCCCAGGTGATCCTGACCCGCTTGGATCAATTAAGCTACTCCCGCGGGCTGCACAAGAGAGCCGTCTCCCTCGCGGCCTGTCTTCCCACGTAGCCCACATGTGAGGAGGGACTTTGATCTCACCGCCGGCAACCGCTACCCTTCGCCGCCAGCCACAATACCTGCACGTGGGACCGGAGCCAGCGGAGCCTGTCGACGCAGCTGCCCGGCACCTCCGACAGGGATCTCCAGAGACCCAGACCCGCTACTGCTGCCGACGCGCCTGAAGCCCACGTGCGACAGCTTCCATTACCGGATACAGGGGCCCGCCGTTCCATCTGATCATCCATCTGGCCGCCTCCTCCTGCTTCAGCTGCAAGGTGACACCGAGGGGACCCCGGGGTTCAAATATCAGCTGACGGTGGAAACCGGAAGGTCAGAGGTCGGACGCCATATTGTCAGCACGCATCACCCGGTATAGTAGGAAGACACACAGCACAGTCTGCCCAGCTATACTTTGCTCTAGGAGGGTCTGACTGTTTTCTGAGCCTGTCTCCAGCCCGCTCTCCCCACTGCTCAGACCTGGGCCTCCTGATGACAACACCCCTTGCTCACATATATTAAGGGGACTCTGTGGACACTTTCCTCAGCAGACATAGGGCTCCTGCTCAAATCCCTGCTACAGTTTGGCACTCCTCCCCAGTTAATCCTGCCAAAGCTGAAATAAGGTAGAGCCCTATGGAGTGAAGTCTACAGGGGGTAGAGGCTATTAAACTCCCTTTACCTTTCAGCATCATAGTGCTGGTCACAAATATAGCTGCTATATACCCAACTGCACCACCTGGTGATAAAGAATCAGCATTGCATTCAGCTGAATAGCTCACCTGGCTCTTTTACTACACAGTGCCGGTCACGTCACAAGCTGAACTTTCTCCTCATGCCCTTCTCCCCTCCTAGGGGAAGGGTAAGCTCTCATATTATGTGACTTTCGGTTACTCCACTATGTTGAAGGGGGAACAGGCTTCCAACGGTCGTAAATGAAGTAAACTCGCCTTAGTAAGCTCTTGCCAACATTGCATCCCTTAAATAGCTACATGGGGAGATCGGGAAAGGGCACCCCAAGGAAGACCGCTAACTGCACCAAGACACAACTTCCCCAGTCGGACCTTACTCAGTTTTTAACCCCTCGTCACCCTCCATCTCCGGTCTTGGGGGCTGGTACCATGTCTCAACTTCCACAACCTCCTGCTTCCCAAAGCAGTGGCTCTAGCCAAACCTCATCTGCTCCATTAACTGTCCCCAATCTCGAATTTCATGAGATCCTGAAACGTCTCGACGCTCTGCCTACTAAACAGGATATGCAGGAGCTGGAAGCCCGTATCAAGGTATCTGTACAGGCACAACTCAGTACCATTCAGACGGATGTTTCTCAACTGGGGGACAGAGTAGCGACTCTTGAGGCCTCAGGAGATGACCACGCAATCATCTTTACAAAGATTCAGTAGAGGCTGGAGGTGCAGGACAGGGAAATGTGAGAGATACAAAGGAGAGTCGAGGATCTCGATAATAGAGGTCGCCGCAACAATCGTCAAAATATTTAATGATATCTTGGACGCTCACCCGGACAATGCCATTCTATTTGATCGGGCGCATAGGGCCCTCAAACCAAGGTCTCTCCCATCTGAGAAGCCTCGCGACATCATCTGTCACCTCCACTACCACTGGGTCAAAGAAGAAATTATGGATAAAGCATGCTAAACTCGAGTTCAACGGATCGCCTATCCATATATTTGAAGATTTGTCGTGACAGACCCTGCAGCAATGGCGCCTCCTAAAACCGCTCATGGAGGAGCTACGAAGGCGAAATATTAAATTCCGCTGGGGCTTCCCCCTCAGTATTCAAGTGACCCACAATTGAAGAAATGCGGTGCTTCGAGAACCAGAAGGTCTGGCCTCATTTTGCGACGACCTGGGTCTCCCGAAAGTCGACCTCCCGGAATGGTGGAACACATACGGCCCACTCCCCGGTCTACCCTTACCACGCAGAGAGCCGTGGCATCAACACCGATGCCAGAAGCGCAGAGCCAACAACACGAATGACGAACCGGGCCCTAGCCAGTCGACCACCTGAAATGTTACCCTTGCGGTCTTACCACCCTAGGCCGGTTATGCTGAATTCCCACACGGTGGTAATGTCCCCTGAGGGTGCTCCCAGAAACTACCCGGGCCCCAGTCTCTCTACTAGCACTCAATAACCAATTGAACCTACCCAGGACTATTCTATGGCAAGGTTACGATGGTTTCTGGTGGCCTCTCGGTTATGACTTTATTCTCATAGTATGTCATGCAACAGATAGAGTGATTTGATATGATGCTTATCTGTTTAGGTTACAGTCTCTAATGTTGATTATAAAACAAGTTGGAATTCCCTAGTACCCCTGTTAATACCTCCGCTCTAATGAATTAGTGCATGGTGTCCAATTGGTGCACCATGCCCTTTGATACAGAGCTTTTTTCCTGGGTTGCTTGCACCCTGGGAGTCACAATTTGTACTAACTTTATAAAGTTAAATGTTGAGTGTATTGTTTTTTGTGTGTTCCCTCCCCCGCCTTTCATCCCTCCTTGTGTTTCACCCCCCTTTAGTCAAGCAGTGGTACTTCGGGTCTAACCGATGGGAGCTGAGGAGCTGCGGCGGTATCATAAGGTCTATCGCGTCTTACCCTACTACATTCTGATGGCTTCATCACCAGATAGGTGTATACTATTATCCCTCAATGTCAGGGGCCTCAATACCCCAGAGCGGCGATCCAAACTGTTCCATACCTTAAAGACAGGGAGGGTGGACGTGGCACTCATCCAAGAGACGCATTTTAGAGAGGGGGCAGCCCCACCTCTACACAACAAACACTACCCCATGGTCTTCTTCAACAACAACTCAGACAGCAAGTCAAAGGGGGTGTCCATACTTTTTTCCAAACGATTCACACTCTCTGAACCTCAAGTGGAAAAGATGGGAAATGGTGGGGGTCTGTTGATTAAGGGCAAATATCGTAATCAATCTTTCACATTTGTTAACATATATGCCCCCAATACTGGCCAAATATCTTTCATGACCAGAATGCTTGACCAGATGGAAGCGGACAAGGCAGGCATGGTTATTTTTGGGGGTGACTTTAATTGGACACTCAAACCTCACCTTGACTCCTCACGGGCATCGGGACGGCACCCGCTTAAAGTCCAGAGACAGATGAGACAACTACTTCATGACGCCCAACTCGTAGACACGTGGAGACTGCTACACCCAGAGGACAAAGGGCCTGATCCAGACCCACGCATGAGAGCGGAGCGTATTACCGCTGCAGCGTAAAAACTTTCACTCCCACAACACTCCCCTTACCTTCCTTTCATTATGGCCGCCGAACCCTACCCTAACTTTTCCATGTGTTCGTACGTATTTTCGTAGTCAGGCGCTGTTCGTAGCGGCCTAAGCATGCCCATACTGTACAATTTAAATGGTTCCCCCGCCTACATTCCTTAACTCCAGCGTCTGTACTAACTTCGTACTATAAACATGCCCGTTGTCGGAAAAATGCAAACAATACAAACGGCCGAATCACCGCTACGAAAAGGTCTTTGGTATGACCGGAAGTTGTCGCTATGCACATGCGCAGTGCGTTTTTTATGGCGATTTTACGCTTACGATCAGCCTTAGATTGCCTGCGAGCGTAGGTCTGGATCAGGCCCAAAGACTATAGCTATTACTCACACGCATTTGACTCCTACACCAGAATAGACTACATAATGATTGGACATGACCATCTACATCTCCTGGCGGATGCGATGACGTGGACAGACCATTGCCCACTCTTTGTGACTCTGTCCCTCCCAGACGCTCCCCCTAGTATATGGACCTGGCGTTTCAATGAATGCCTCCTACAGGACCCATACTGCAAAGCCCAGCTGGAGGAGACGCTGACGGACTATATAACTCACAATGCAACAGGGGATACCTCCCTGGTAATAGTTTGGGAAGCAGTCAAATGTGTGGTTCGGGGGTGCTGCATCCAGCTGGGATCGTACCTTAAAAAGCAAAAAGAGACTCAAAGACTGCAACTCCTGAAGAAAATTATTGACCTAGAAACAAGACATAAGGACACCCTTTCCCCGACGGTCCCATGAGACTTGACTCACACTAGGGCGACCCTCAACAAACTCTTGGATGACAGAATTAGCCTAGCCTATCGTAGATGACGGAATCGGTACTTTCAATGGGGCAACAGGCCTGGGAAAATGCTCGCAAGGGCCTTGCGAACACAACGCTCACTTACTTTCATCTCACACATAACAGATCAGCAAGGGAAAAGATTCACGCTAGATAAGGACATTGCAAAAACATTTCACCACTTTTATTCAAAACTCTACAATCTCCAATCGCAATCTCCCACCCCTGGCAACTCTCCCCGCAGGTTCCAAATAACCAACTACCTACGGGACTGTGACTACCCCCACCCCTTTGTCTCGGGACGACGCGGAAGCACTTAATGCCCCCTTCACCCTGTTAGAACTGGAGGCTGCGGTCAAATCCTCGCCCTCAGGGAAGAGCCCGGGCCCGGTCGGCTTCACGGCCACCTTCTATAAGACGTTACATACACCTCTTCTTCCAATACTCCTCAAGGCCTTTAATGCAGACTCTGAGTCCTCTCTCTTCTCCAACCAATCGCTTGAGGCCCACATCTCCTTAATTCCCAAAGAGGGTAAAGACCCTGCCAGATGCAAAAGCTATCGCCCCATATCTTTACTCAACATAGACTTAAAGCTTTTCACCAAACTCCTCGCCAATAGATTACAGGGCTTCTTACCAGGAGTCATTCATAACAACCATGTTGGCTTTGTCCTGGGCCGTGAGGCTAGGGACAATACGACCAAAGCCATCAGTATAACCCATTTTGCCCGCTCTAACGGATTGCCTCTCGTGCTATTTTCAACGGATGCCGAGAAGGCGTTTGATCGGATAGCATGCCTTCCCTTCCTTGAGAAAATAATGGCATTGTACAAAGCTCCCTCTGCGAAGCTACATATTAACAGTACCCACTCCGACACAGTTTACATCACAAACGGCACGAGGAAGGGGTGCCCACTCTCCCCCCTAGTTTTCGTGCTCTGTGTTGAAGCCTTGGCTCGCACGGTGCATGCTAACTCCGAAATTAAGGGAATTAAGGTGGGCGACCATGAGACTAAACTATCACTGTTTGCTGATGATATCCTGACTTTTGCCTCAGACCCAATGTCCTCCCTCCCTGCCTTGATGAAAGAGTTCTCAAGGGTTGGAGAACTCTCCAATTTTAAAATTAACAGCTCTAAATCGCTCGCTCTGGGGATCCATATTGACGATGCTACCCGTTCAACTTTGGAACAGCGATTCCACTTCAATTGGAGTCCATCACACATAAAATATCTGGGGGTGAACCTATCTAGCTTTTGTGACCAGCTCTACAATCTGAATTTTATTCAGTTGCTGGCTGAGGTGCGGGCCGACTTGCAGTCCTGGGCCGTGAAGAAAATCTCCTGGCTGGGACGTTTGAACGTTATAAAAATGAATATCTTGCCAAGGTGTCTTTATCTGTTTCAGATGCTCCCAATTGCTTTTCCCCCTTCCTTCTTTAAATCTGCCCAATCCCTGCTGACGAATTTCATATGGAATGGTGGGAGGCCTAGATGCCGACGTGATGTCCTATTCCACCCTAAGCAACTGGGGGTCTCCAAGCCCCTTGCCTCTCTAACTATCACTCCGCGGTCCTGTTGCAGAGGATTGTGGACTGGTCCGCTCGCCCCTCCCCAAAGCAATGGGTGGCGATAGAGGATCACTTTGTACAGACACTGCTGCAGCTCCTCCCATGGCTTCCCTCCTTTACTAAGGTATTGCATCCAACCATAACCCCAACCCTAGAGGCCTGGAAAAATTTGAGAAGGAAGGAGTCCTTCAGCTCTCAATGCTCCCCCCTTACTCCGCTAACCTGTAACCCGGACTTTGTCCCGGGCTTACAGCCCAGGGCCCTCTCTCAATGGATTGAGCGGGGCATCACTAGAGCTCAGCATCTTCTGCATAATGGGGCTGTATTCTCCTTCCCCGACCTACAGACCAAATTCTCGCTACCTTCATCCGAGCTATGGGCCTACACTCAATTACGCCATTTCCTTAACAATTACCCCCATAAGGTACATTATAGGAGAGAGCTAACACCCTTTGAATCCCTGACCTCAACTGTGGCCCCCCAGAGACACTAGATTTCTCTTCTCTATAAATTACTTGTTGACAACCAAATTCTCAGGCCCCCCCCAGATATGTGGAGGCCTGGCACCGGGACCTGAGAGAACCCCCTTTAGAGGAGGAATGGAGTCGTATCTTTCAAATCACTCCGGTCTGTTCCCGCAGTCCCGCGGTCACAGAGACGCAGATTAAAATTCAAACAATACTGTACATGCACAATCCTATACTAGCGCTATTGTGATAACAAACAACGAGATATAAATATCTAGTCCCACAGTGATAAGGGGCCTGATCCAGAGCTACGACCACAAGCGAGCGTACGCTCATCGTAAGCGAAAATTCGGTAAAAAATTCGCAACGCGCATGCCCAGTATGACAGCTTCCGGTCGCCTGGGCGTCATGAGCGAATAGCGGTCGTATTGTGAGCGTATTTTTCGCTCGCGGGGCGTGCGTTCAATACGATGGTCGCCTGGGCGCCCGTTTTACTACAGGGAGGCGGGGATAGCCATTTAAATTGTACAGTATGGGCGTGCTAAGCCCGTACGCTCAGCGTATTTTGTGCGAATTTTCGTACGGCCGACGGTCGTACCCAGTGTAGGGTATAGGCGTCGTAAGCAGGTACTTTACTATGGGAGTGTTAGGGGCGTGTATGTTTATTCGCACGGTCGAACGTACGCATTCGCCCGTCGTGCGAATTTTCGTAGCTCTGGATCAGGCCCAAGGTCTCTGGAGAATGTACACGAGTGGCAGAAACAATATTCTTACACCTTGTGTTGTTTCAAAAATTCAGGTTGAGACCTTATTCAGCTACCGGATGAATAAAGATAAAGATGAGATGGCTTACAGTTAGTTGTTTTCTGCCCTTATACAATGGAATAGGGCAGAAAGCAACTATCTGTAAGCCATCTCATATTTATCTTTATTCATCCGGTACAAAAAGACTACCAGGATTCCGTTTTGGGTTTCCTTATGACAATACTGAAGCTGAATAAGGTCTCAACCTGAATTTTTGAAACAACACAAGGTGTAAGAATATTGTTTCTGCCACTCGTGTACGTTCTCCAGAGACCTTATCACTGTGGGACTAGATATTTATATCTCGGTGTTTGTTATCACAATAGCGCTAGTATAGGATTGTGCATGTACAGTATTATCCATATTGCAGATGTTTTGTCTTTTTTCTCCTACAATTCTTATATAAGCAGCTTTTGTTTGGGTGGCGCCATCCTGTGTCTTCTTATATAAAAAAATAGTCCATTAAAATTCAAACAAGGTGGTATAGGACCCCTCAGCTCCTTCATTCATTTTTGCCCCAAGTCCCTGCAGAATGCTGGAGGTGCCAACTGGCTCTGGGTACAATGGCACATATCTGGTGTGGTTGCTCAAAAAGTTCACAGTTCTGGGATAACATAATCCATGTTACGCAGAAAGTAGTAGGCCCAGAGGTTCCCACAGACTTTAAATTCTGGGTCCTGTCATTACCCCCTGGCTCCCCGTCCACCTTTAAACACCCCTTGTTAATGCATATGGGCAATGCAGCTAGAGCCCTAATCCCGGGTTCACTGGCGCTCTACAACTGTCCCGTCCCTGGAGGAATGGTATAAACGACTAGAATTCTATATGTCCATGGAGGAAATCATCCTTTCGGCTACTGATAAATTCCAAGATTACTTGGCTACATGGACCTCTTGGATATTCTATGTGGACTCCATGCAAGCCTCGGGGTCTCCAATAATTAGTCCGTCCTTGAGTTCATAAATTGTAAAGCGGCTACACGCCACCCC
>WWET01000267.1:240121-250523 GCA_011038615.1 Limnodynastes dumerilii | reverse complement strand
GCTGAGCGTTAGACCGCTCAGTGTACCATCGTAGGTCTGGATCAGGCCCATTGTGCCCATGCTGAGCCCTTTTTCAACCATGAGCAGCTGCTGGGGTGCTTCTGCTTCCTGCCTCCCTTGGGGCACCGCAGAATCCTTGGATTCCTAGCCCCCACCTACCCCTATAAGTTTCTTCGTGGTTGTATCCCCCACCTGCAATAGTGCAGTTTAAAAAGATCCACCTGCTAGCCAGTGATCCTATTAACTCACCATGCCCCTGCCTTATTAGTGCGCCTGCTCACCCACAACAATTTTCCACTTAATACTGCTCCCCTGTATATCTAAATTTTGCAACAAGCCTGCCAGCGATCCCTTGTTTTTAACCTTGACTTCCCTGCCCCCTATCCCCCACAACTCCTGCAAGTAAAAAAAAGTTGCCCTTGCTACACTGCATCACCTGCCACCCAGAATAATCCTCACAGCTCTCCTCCTCACCTCCTCCCAGTTCTCTATCCCCACTCCCAGTAAGCAACATATTGCCTCATCTTCAACTCCCATTTGGACACAGAATTTTCTTCCCTTGAGATACCAAGTTTCAACAAGGGTTGCACCAAAGGCCTCCCTCACTATTTTGCAGGAAAAAGCCTGGAAAAACCAGCCGCTTGATCCATCCATGCTCCCAAATCAGATTATGAGGAAGGGGACCTATCTACTCTGTTCCATCCTCATGGAGATCTGTCCAATGGGGCGGAGCTTGACTTCCTGTTGGCAAAACCTCACAATAGAGGCGGGGTTTGCCATGCTAATAAGACATTGGAGTTGGCATAATGCAGATCCATGTGGTAAAGATAAGGCTGAGTTATAGACACGGAAAAGTGACCATAACTCTGCACGTCAGAGGAGATGACAGGGGAGTTCACTCCCCTCTTCCATGCATAATTACAGACCCCTGCACATATGGAAAGCTTGGGGGATATGAATCTGGTTTCTGGCGCCTGGGTTTGTCGAACCCTGGTTTAGACCAAATTTCCTGAATATTTAATCATTTTATGCAGAAACCTCAAGTACTATAATTTTTCTCAGTTCTTTAAATGATCATCAACAAACCAGGGACAAATAATCCCAAGGACAAACCACTATGATCAATCCATGTTAATTGCAGGGGGATGCAAATTAATTGTATTCTTTGCATGCAGAGATATATCTATGAATTGCTTACTGCACACAGATACTGACCAGCGTTACTATCACACTGTTATCTAGACTTGGGATAGGAAAAACCAACACTAATACTGTTTGCAACAGATGAAACATGACTCCCCTGCAATCAACATGGTTTAGCCCAGGAGTAACTAAGTTCAAGCACTTAACTAGGTCTGGATCAGGCCCTTACTGAGTACATAATGACATCTATGGTTCTCCTTTGTATAAAACCACACATTTATCTCCCTATAGATCAAAATATGTAGATGGTACCCAGAAGAATGAAATTTTTATAATTATTTAGGATACATTTATGACCATTATTTAACTCATGGGTGTCTGAGCAGGAAAGCTTTGGCAAGGCAGTTGATCCAGAGAGAAGCAGGGGGCGCCCTGTAAGTCTAAATAACTAAAATGGCAGCATTTCGCTAATAAAGACTCATCAATGATCTGCCAGCCAACAATACTTAAAGTATACAGCAATCACATTCGCTCCCCTCTCCTCCCCTCCCAACACTTTTGCTAAAGCTACTGAGAGAGAAGCTGACGTGAGTATCTTATATCCCACAAAGCCAGCCAGTGTGCACTGCGGATTAGCCAAGAGGAGGACAAAGAACACTTCAATCAGTAAGTAATCGAAGTAAAAAAAATAATAGCCTATTAACAGTAGTCTTTATATTTTACAGGAGACTATGGTCCTGATTTACACATAATGATGAAATAAGTATGCGCAGATTGTCAAAAATACAACTAAGTGGCAAGGCAACTTCCATAACAAAACCATTGGTCCTACCGATTTCAGCAGACTTCAGCGGACATAGGGCTACTTTAACTCTCTGTGCGTGTGTCTATGCTTAAGTTGCTTAAGCAAACCGCACCCTTAATGCTCCATTTAAATTCCTCCCCCCACCCACTCTTCTTAACTCCCTTCTTACGGAGAACTGGCACATCCCTTCTTACTTATATTATCTTATCTTCAACGGAATTGAAGTCCGTGCATAACGTATTCCCGTGCGTAACATCTAGATTCCATTCGTGACTTTGTGTTACGCATGGAATCGATGAGAAATAAAATCTTGCCTCCAACCCAAAAAGTTTCTGATGCCCTACATTGCAGAGAATCATCTAGTTGTGAAACGCGTTTCTGGCCTTAAAGGGGTTAAGAAGCAAAATATTTCTCTGGAATAGCCCAATACTTTAAGAAAGATTAATGTATTAACAAAGGTTCCTAAATACTCAATGGTTTAAAAACTGCCTGAATACCAGAATAAAAACAATAAATAACCATTTTCATCTAAGGCATCAGCAGTTTGTAACTTAGGGCGAGATTTACTGCTTTTATTCAGAGAAATTGCACGCATTTGCACTCACAATCTGCAATAAAGAATAAGATGACACGTTATGATTTAACATCACATTGACACAAAATCCACTGATAATAGTACTTTATACAACTAGCGTGCTTAAGGAAAATTACTTTTCTTGGACAAGGATTAATAAAAAATAAAGGCATAACAGGGAAGTTATAATGTAGGAAGTATTACTAAACATTGAACAATGAATCATCTGACAGATGCTTGACTCTGTTCTGCACTTTGGACCGGATACAGATTAAATAACGTTAGCCCACTTACGCACGCAAGGTGCTTAAGTGGCCTGATTTGATTGGAGGGCGCATGCTAGTGTTACCCTAGTGTTATGATTAGAGATGAGCGCCGAGGTCAGTGTTTTGGTTTTGGTTCTAAATTTTCTTTGTGTTTTGGATTTGCTTTTGGTTTTGTCAAAAAATACTGAAATGTTTCAGTTTTGGATCTGTATTTTTTCGAAAATTTTCATAAAGTCACAAAAATCATGTAATTTTCACTTACTCCCAGCTCACAAGATTATTATCAGGACACATCATGATATGCAATGAAGCAGTTAGCATATTTTGGCCGCCTCCCTTTGTGAAACCCCAGTTACAGCACTTATGTAAGGGGGGAACAAGTGCCCAGGTCGCCCTCCACCATGTACACACTTGCTACATGTTGAGACCTAAAGATCCTCTTAAATAGGTCCTAGAGGGTGGCGAGTGCCCAAGTCGCTCACCCTCCATGTACTAACTTGGTACAGGTTGAGACCTTTAAGATCCTCTTAAAAAGGACCGTGAGGGTGACGAGTGCCCAGGTCGCACGCCTTCATGTACAGACTTGGTACATGTTGAGACCTTTAAAGATCCTCTTAAATAGAACCGTAAGGGGGGGCGAGTGCCCACAGGTCGCCCACCCAGCTTGTACATACTGCTTCATGTTGAGACCTAAAGATCCTCTTAAATAGGTCCTAGAGGGTGGCGAGTGCCCGAGTCACCCACCCTCCATGTACAGACTTAGTACACGTTGAGACCTTAAAAGATCCTCTTAAAAAGGACCGTGAGGGTGGCGAGAGCCCAGGTCACCCACCCTCCATGTACAGACTTGGTACCTTGAGACCTTTAAAGATCCTCTTAAATAGGACCATGAACAACTGCTACAGACAGGTGACCCGGTTGTTAGTGCGCTTGTCAGAGTCACTGTGATCTTATATAGCTCACCTTTATCCATGGTACTAATCAGTTATGAAACCTTTGAAAAGATAATGTTTGCCTGTGACATGTGCTCACATATGTCAATCATGTGTTATATCAGTAGTACCTCATGTAAAAAATAAATAAAGCAAGCAATCTACTGGCAAACATCTCTGAATTTTTTTTATTTGTGCTTTTATTTATATTATATGTTCCAGTCTGAGCAGTAGTTTCTTTTAATTTTTTTTTTTTTTTAAATCTTTTAAAGTGTGGCTTGCCAAATACATGGTGAATTTAATTGGTTATTCAGTGGTTTGTGCCACTGAAGGCCTAGTTTTAAAGGTTTTAAGTCTTTTATTTCAATGTTCTGCATATGTTTTCAAAGTAAGATGTTCAGACAAAAACCAGGCTTAAGTGTTATTGTTTTATGTGGCTGACACTTAGAGCCACATTGTCTGTCTGTCTTGCTGATATCCTGCCTAGTGGGTTCAGTACAGTTATTATAAATGAAAGTCTGTAAGCATTAAGTATTGTTGTATTGTTCATCTGCACACAGAAAAGGATTACATTTCCTTTTATACTTATTTTTATAAAGTTACAGATGCTTTTGTAATTGTTTTCGGACCTGAGGACTTTAGTAATCGTTCAAATGCTGTGAATGCATCACCATATTATGCAAGCATCTTTGACATAATTTACAAAACTTTGGTTAATCCATTGTGGTAACTGAAAAAAACCTCTACCACTTACCACAGTGGGTTATGCAATGTGAAATTATGTGTATTGCATACTGACGTGGGACTGTAAGTCTAAATGATAGAAGTTGTGTTGTTAAATAATCCTAGGCAGTTTTGTAGAGAATTCTTACCATTCAAATATTGCTCTACTGACACCTGTTCAGAGAAATTAGGTGAGGATATACTTGAGATATAGCCCCTTTCTACATAAGGTTTAGATGTGTTTAATACCCTCTACCCTGAGACACTTGTATTAGAAATAATAGTCCTGCAAGAGCTGTTATCTGTTTGGTTCAAACCCCATTGACAAATAACAAGATGTTAATAGTCTTTTGTGAGTTGTATTATTTTTTTTTTTATTATTAAGTCAGATTGTTGTGTTAATCAGGAAAAGTAATTTGATAACCAAGTTTTAATGTTATTTCATTGCTACATGTGAGACAATAACACTCCATACTTTCTGTGAAATCATGTTAACATACTCTGTTCTATTCAAGTAATCTTAACACAGCATTGTGCCAATTTTTGAGGAGTAGTTACAGCAGCACATCGACAATCGGTATTGTACTCTGTGCAGTTTCATGTACTTGAGCCCTCCCGTCACCTGTATGTCGGACATGTACTGTTTCACAAAGCAAGCACCTCGGTGCCAGACAGGTAGACTGACATGGCCGTGGTGCTTGGCTCGTTCAGACTGCCCCCAAAGTTTACAATTTTTTATTTTTAGAAGAGATATTAGGGCGCTAAAGAAAGGAAAGAGAAAAGGTAGTATTTTTGGCACAGACTTTCTGGTGAAGTTTTACGGTGATAACAACTTAGCCCTTTGGAAGTGTCGTCGCTTATGCTTTCCTCTTAAACGTGTAAAATTTTTCATGGTCAAATTAGTTGCTGAAGGAGGAGGACCGACAGTCCCAGCACTAGCAAAACACGGGTACACCAGCTCCGTAGACTGTTGGTCCATGATGGAATTCTTTTAAATAGAATAATAAAATAATCAGCAAACGTGCTAATTTTATTTAGTTTGAACTGCAGATAAAAGGATGTTGCAGTTAACGGGTGACTTTGCAAATGTCCACAACTTAGAACATGCCTAACAGCAACTTCCTTAATGACCGCAATCACAGATTTGAATATAAAAATATTTTACAAGATGCAAGGTGCACAATCACACCACGAAAGGGATATGTTACAAAGAGCAGCTTCTAGAGTATCTAACAGAGACTTATTAAAGTACCACAATCACAGATTTGAATAGAACAATTTTTTACAAGATGCAAGGTGCACAATCACACCAAGAAAGTTATGCATTACAAGGAGCAGCTTATAGAGTGCCTAATAGAGACTTATTAAAGGACCGCAATCACAGATTTGAACAGAACAATTTTTTACAAGATACAAGGTGCACAATCACACCACGAAAGGTATACATTACAAAGAGCAACTTAGAGTGCCTAATAGAGACTTATTAAAAGACAGCAATCACAAATTTGAACAGAACAATATGTTATAAGATGCAAGGTGCCCAATCACACTACAAAAGGTATACATTACAAAGAGCAGCTTATAGAGTGCCTAATAGAGACTTATTAAAGACTGCAATCACAGATTTTAATAGAACAATTTTTTACAAAATGTAAGGTGCACAATCACACCACGAAAAGGTATGCGTTACAAAGAGCAGCTTATAGAGTGCTTAACAGAGACTTATTAAAGGACCGTAATCACAGATTTGAACAGAACAATTTTTTACAAGATACAAGGTGCACAATCACACCACGAAAGGTATACATTACAAAGAGCAACTTAGAGTGCCTAATAGAGACTTATTAAAAGACAGCAATCACAAATTTGAACAGAACAATATGTTATAAGATGCAAGGTGCCCAATCACACTACAAAAGGT
This sequence comes from Limnodynastes dumerilii, assembly GCA_011038615.1. NCBI lineage: Eukaryota > Metazoa > Chordata > Amphibia > Anura > Limnodynastidae > Limnodynastes > Limnodynastes dumerilii. The sequence continues at coordinate 244,159 of WWET01000267.1, read as the reverse complement.
ATACATTACAAAGAGCAGCTTATAGAGTGCCTAATAGAGACTTATTAAAGACTGCAATCACAGATTTGAATAGAACAATTTTTTACAAGATGGAAGGTGCATAATAGCACCACGAAAGGTATGCGTTACAAAGAGCAGCTTTGTGCCTAATAGAGAGATTTAAGGACTGCAATCACTCATTTAAATCAATAGAAAATTGTTTTATAAGATGCAAGGTACTAGTCTATAAACTTGGTTGGAAAAATCTATATTTGATTTTATTACCTTGCCAGCCACTGCCAGTAAAACTGTACACTACAGAATTGCAAAACGTTTAACTACAAGTTCAATTTCTGCAGCTTATAAAAGAAACAGACAACATTTTTTTGCCTTTTATATGTGACTGACCACTGTGCAATACTGGGACAATTGTTATGCTTGATAGCCTATTACATTGAATATATGTGTAATGGCTTTAGAAAAATTAGTCACTCTTGATAGCCTACCACACAGAGTATATGTGTAGTGGCTTCTAAAAAATTAGTCACTGAGTGCCCTGTACTACAATCACTGAGTGTGCGTACACTGCACCAAGTGTCTCTAAATCAAGACACCTTTTTTTTTTAATAAAAAAAAGCACAAAAGATAGCCCTAATAAGGGCTTTTGGTTTTTTTAATACAGCACAAATATATACTAGGATGCTAGGCATTGTTAGGGCACTCCGGGCTTACCCCTAAGGAACCGGAGTGGCCCAGAACAGGTACTCTGGGTTTACCGATTAAGAACCGGAGTGACCTCTGAACAGAACCCACAGAAGTGCCGAGCAAGCTTCCGGGGATCGGAATCTTTACCACCCATAGGTTCTTCACCAGAGCCCCTGATGGTGGGGATGGACAGGGTAGCCCCAGGGGGGGGGGGTCGTTCCCCGTTGAACTTGAACCCGGAGAAGAGAGATAAAGGCACCCCACAGTGAACCGAAAGAGGAAGGGAAAACGAGTAAGAGGGAGCAGGACCGGTAAGTAGGGTCTTACCGGGAACAAAGTACAGAGTACACAAAAACGCGGGACTGAGGACTGAGACGGATCACAGGACTAGACTGACGGACTAGGGCAACCACACAGCAGGCACACAGAGTCTCCGGAGCGATACAGACACAGGCAACCGGGTAAAGGCAGGTAAATAGGGAAGGTAAGTACACAGCAAGGTGGGAGAAACAGGCAAGAGGCGAACACTAGGTAATGGGAAGGTAAGGAGCAATGGCAGGGCAAGAGGGCAATCAACGGTCAAATCACTAGGCAAGCACTAGGCAAGACACTAGGCACATGAGAGTAGCAGGTCACAGTTCTGACAGGCAGAGTCTATAACCGGCAATGAGCTGACTAGGGGAGAGGAATTTAAAGGAAGTGCTGAATAGCGATTGGTGTAACTATCCCTTTAAATTTCTGAGCTGTGCGGCACGAGCGCTTTGTTTACTTTTGGCAGCGCGCGCCTGCAGGGAGACGTGGCCGCCCACGTGCATAACAGGGACAAAGGAGGAAGCCTCCGGAGGAGCTCGGCCAAGGACACAGGAGGCGGGTAAGTAAGCCAAGCAGCCGGCAAGCCGGCGCTTGCTAACAGGCATATATGGTGATGCTAGTAGAGCTACAACTGAACGACACTATCACCACCAATCTCTTATCTAAAATGGCTCCGAGGTGACATGGCAGTGCCTTATAAACCCTAAAAAACACGCGCAACCACAAAGCAGCTGAAAAATCATTTCAAGCTGAAAAAAAACAAAACCACGTGATTCGACACCTCCGCCAAAATGGCATTTTGACAAATTTAACAAAAACACGCTCAACCATAAAGCAGCTGAAAAATAACGTGAGATTTTAAGCTGAAAAAAACAAAACCGCGAGATCCTTCATTTCCGCCAAAATGGCGTTTTGCCTCGATTTGGGATCCGAATTTGGCGGGAAGATATGAGAAGTGGCATGGTTCAACTCGGAACCCCAAAATTCAAAAGTGACGGATTTCAAGGAATCCAAACCGATCATCTCTAGTTACGATAGTAACACTAGCGTAGCAAGCAACGTACGGTACTTTGTTCCATGCAGGCCCAATTCTTAGGAAATGGGCTGTGCTTCCCCTCCACCTGCTAATGTGGGCGGGGGAAAGCATGCTGATTGTACAGTGTGGGATGGGTATCCCACACTTGTGCCGATCAGCGGTCGTATGGACCACTGATTCGCACGATTTACTCGAAGCAGACTTATGGCAGACTCCCGCACATACAGAGAGCGTGTAGGAGTCTGGATCCGGTCCCTTGCAATATACTGCAGTCAAAATTGACATATAAAAACATGTATAGAGCCTTCTCCAGAATATACAACTCTCATTTTATTCTCATCAATAAACAAGGAAAAGTATCATTATCTCACTGTGGTCTGTGATGCAAAGGATAGCATTGGTAAATATTATAATAATAATCAAACCCATTTAAGACTTTGTATAAATCACAAAAGTAATTAAGACAAACAGAAAAGTAAATATGAAAAACAATTCTACTGACTGCATCGACAGGCAAGTCATGGATGTGTAATTTAATGTAACAATATTAAATATTTGTAATCCTAGCGTTAGACTTGTCATCTGCCACAAGCCTAAAATGCCATATGGCTGCAGTTTACAAAAATTACCAGCTACTGGGATTTACAGTTTTTTATTTTGTTGTTACTTTTTTTTTTTTTTTTTAGAATAAAATGCATAAAGAGAAAGCTAACATATAAAAACATCAAATAAAGCAGAGGTCTCCACCACAGAACTTAAGTGTCATGTTTTCCAGCTCTGGAGCGCAGGTGTGCTCATTACTAACTTGGTACAGCTGTGTCCAGTTAAACCTTTCCCAAAAACAGGGAAAAGACTGCAATACAAGGCATGAAATCCCATGCATGGCGAGTGTACCTGCTAGGGAAAGTTGACTTTGTTTACTTACCATTAGCAGAAGTCGGATTCCTGCAGAGATCAGACAATGGAGTTCAAGTCACTCATTTAATGTCCTACAGAGAGAGAGATAGCTCATCCTGAATGGGTGATGTCAGCTCTGTTGTCTGATCTTTGCAGGAAGACATCAGGTGATAAATGGTAAATAAACACAGCTTTAATGATTTAATGGGCTAAAATCTAGCTTCCCCCATGTTGCAAATGAAGCACCATAGTGTTACGACACTCCGGGTTTACCTGGATAAGGACCGGAGTAGTCGTGGGGAATGTAGCGGAGTGTAGTGGCGCCTCGGGCTTACCTCGGAGAGAACCGGGACGGCCACTGAAGAAAGGTAGGTAGTGACCGAGGCGGATGCCGGAGCCCGGAGACTCTACTATCGGGGGGTTTTCACCAGGGCCACTGATGGCGGGGATGGAATTGGCCGCGGCCCAATAGCCTGGACGGGCCCCGTTGAACCAGCGCTCGTAGAATAGAAGGCGAACCCAGGAGTGTAAACCGGATAGCGGGAAAGGAGCAGCAGAGCAAGTGGGAACAGAACCAGTCCGCAAAAGACACGAATTGCGACGAACTATAACCAACACAAAACCCAGCACGAGAGACAGAAGATTGTTCACGGGACTGGACGAGACGCACGAGGACTTGCACGCCCACACTCACACAGTGGGGCCTCCGAAGAGGTAACATAAACATGCACTCAAGGTAAAGGTAGGTATAGCAGGACTGGATACACAGGGCAAACCGAGGCAGGGAAATAGGCAGGTAAGTGGGTCAGACAATAATCAATTCACTAGGCTGAAAGCACTAGGCACACAAGGTAAGTAGCAGGTCACAGGGCTGAAACAGACTCTATAACCAGCACCTGGGAGAAGTGAGAGGGAGACTAAATAGAGACAGCTGCACAGTGATTGGCCAGCAAACCCAGTCCCAACCCAGGAAGTGACACAAGCAGCAGAAGGCATAAGAACCCTGCAGACAGAGCATGTGGCTAACAGAGAAGCGGCACAGTTTGGAGGTAGTATGGATGCTGCTGCTAAGGAGCCTGCCGGCAGGGGAATCACTGGAGCAAGGTAAG
>WWET01000267.1:199109-215444 GCA_011038615.1 Limnodynastes dumerilii | reverse complement strand
AGAGCTGGACACATGATGGGGTTTTGCTGGGGGGGTAAACTGGACACATGATGGGGTTTTGCTGGGGGGAGGGGGCTGGACACGATGAGGGTTTGCTGGGGGAAGAGCTGGACACATGATGGGAATATTGGGGACAGCTGGACACATGATGAGATTATTGGGGTAACTGGACACATGATGGGAATACTATGGGGAGCTGGACACATGATGAGAATACTAGGAGGGGAGCTGGACACATGATGGGAATGCTGAGGGGGGGGAGCTGGACACATGAAATAAATACTGGGGGTAGCTGGATGCATGATGGGAATACTGGGGTGAGCTGGACACATGATGGGAATATTGGCGTGAGGTGAACTCATGATTGGATAACTGTGGGAGCTGGACACAAGATTGGAATATTGAGGGAGCGGGACACATGATGAGAACACTGGGAGGGGAGCTGGATATATGATGGGAATACTGAGAGGGGGAGCTAGACACATGATTGGAATACTGGGGGTCAGCTGGACACATGATGGGATCACTGGGGAGGCTGGACACATGATGGGAATACTAGGGGGAGCTGGACAGATGATGGGAGTATTGGGGGGAAGCTGGACACATGAAATAAATACCGAGGGTAGCTGGACGAATGATGGACATACTGGAGGAAGCTGAACACATGAAGGAAATACTGGGGGGAACTAGGCACATGATATAAATACTGTGGGGAGGTGGAGACATGATAGGAATACTGGGGGGAGCTGGACACATGATGGGAATACTGGGCTGGACTGGACACATGATGGGAATACTGGGGTGAGGTGGAGACATGATGGGAATACTGGGGTGAGGTGGAGACATGATGGGAATAAGGAGGCGGAGAATGCTGGGGGGGAGGTGGAGACATGATAGGAATACTGGGGGGAGCTGGACACATGATGGGAATACTGGGGTGAGGTGGAGACATGATGGGAATACTGGGGTGAGGTGGAGACATGATGGGAATACTGGGGGGAGGTGGAGACATGATGGGAATACTGGGGGAAGGTGGAGAGATGATGATAAGCCTTTTTTGGAATGTATAATCTGGGAATTGAACTTGGACAAATGTCTCGTCATTCTGCCCATATGTGTGTAGAAATATGGAATGAAGTTAGGACCAGATTCACAATTCCTCATACATTCTGTACAGTAGCCTCTGCTGCAGAGACTATCGTACGGAATTGCTGATCCACAGACACTCCTCCTGCTGTTCTATGTGTGGATTGTGGATCCACCACCTGGACCCTATCTGAGCCCTTGCTGTAGAATTTACATGCCTATCTACTACGCAATGGGGCGGGTGGAAAAGTTCCCCATGCGCGAGGCTCAGATCCGCTCAGAGCGCTGTATCGGTCAGCTCTGCTCTGTTACGGATATAATGGCACTGCGCATTCTTAGTTGTGAATCCGGGCCTTAGGACCGGTTACACACCTTCACACGTTTTCCATATGTGCAGGGTGTTTAATTCCAGAAGAGGCGAGTGAACTCCCCCTGTCACTCCCCTGTCTCGTGAGGATGGTGTGTGACTTACACTGCCATGAGGCAGCCCTAGTCACATGTGCGGATCAGCACCATCTGACTACTGATCCACTCGTAAGAGGGTAAGTACACTGATACAATTTTAATGCTCCCCCCTGTTCACCTTGGCATGCGGAGGGGAAGCACTGCCCAATTTTTCTATATACCACTGGAACTTCCATTACTAAAACAAACGTTACATCTAGAGGGCACATGCAATAGTTAGCTATTAAAGTTATTCATCTCTATATGGGAAATAAAATGACTTTTGTTTTGGAATATTCTCTTGAGAACACTTGTGATTTTTTCCTTCAATGTCTAAGAGCAGTCATGTCAATATGTGTCCTCAATGGCTTTCTTCAGAATAATAAATGTATTCAAGGTGTAGAATTCTTCAAGGGTAAACCATGATTAAAATGTTGCCCTGCTTTTGAAAGGAATTGCCTGGAGGAAGAGTGTGCCCATAAAACAGATTTTCTCCTATTATTTTTATAATGCTGCTGAAGTCCTTTGTGCCTGTAATATAAATTGTTTTACTTTGCCAAACAAACAGTGGAAGCATTCATAAAGCATGCTGAGACCAACTTAATCCGAATGCAGTTAACCTCTTTGTAAAATAATCTACTGTAGCTCAAATTCAGACCATTAAACTTTAATGATGAGGAATAAGCACTGACTACTGCCATGCACTGATGAGCGATACCACAAAGCCACAAAATTAGATTTGGTTAAATATTGGATATTTCCCAAACAAATGTAAACAAAGTCATAATACGATGTGAATGGGAGAGCTTGAATTATCCAGAGTCACCTGTCTGTGCATCAGCACCTTCCAATAAATATGTTTCAGATAAGGGATCCAGGGCCAGATTTACTAAGCTGCGGGAAAAGGCCCAAGGCAACCAATCAGATTTTAGCTGATATTCTCTAGTATGTAAAAAGAAAATGAGAGCAAGACTCTGATTAGTTGCTATAGGCAACATCTCCACTTTTCCAAACCCGCAGCTTAGTAAATCTGGCCCCTCACTAGGGCCCGTATTCAGAGTACCGGACGTATAACATATACATCCGGTGTTTAGCGATTTTACTACTGCACATGCATAGTCATTTTTTTACGTAATCTACGTATCTTTTTCTTACGTCTGGCACTCTGAATACGGGCCTAGGAAATGATTGAAAAACACCTACTTTTTCCTAACAGCACTTGCACAGGTGATGTTTTCCCAGGATGGATCTGTGCTAAGTGCCCCCTGTACTGTCAAGACGTCCGCATTTTAAGTGAGGATGACATGGGAGTTTTATTGTAGAGTGGTCATATTGTATGGAAGGCTAGAACTCTGAGCACAATGGCATCATAAGTCTGGATTCAGTCCCTGGTCTTTTTTTTTGTACATTAGTGGGTCTATACACATAATATGGAAGTGCCATACCTTGCAGGACCACCAGCTATCATAGAAAATACTATAGGCTGGGATTTTTTAAGATTTGAGATTTGCAAAATGTACCTGTCCTGTGATCCCCAGCGGACCTCCTCCTGCAGCCATGTCAGGGTCTTCAGGAGCATCAGCCTAAGGGGCCTCATTGTACTGCTGAAGAAGCCTGAAACTGCTCATTGGGGAATCACTGGGGATAGGTAAGTTCCATCTCTAACAATACGATCGCTATCTGTGAATATACTACATTCTTCTTTCTTCACTTTATCACCTAACCCTGCTGTGTCAATACAGTTCATTTTCTGAGACACAACCTTTTCTTAATACCGATCGCCAGGACAATATGGCAATTGGAAATTGTGACCTGGCAGAGGGCAGAAAAGGCGAAACCATCAGGTTCATTCATGGGGTGACCCGGCAGTCTCCTTCTCGCCCGCTGAAATGACAAAAACAGAAGTGCTTGCTGTCCCTTTAGTTTTAGCGGGCGAGAGTTTAGTGATTGCAGGGGAAAGACCTTCCCTGTGGATAAGCTACAAGCATCATCAGCCAGACAGCGTGTTGGGTGTTTTTTAAATAAACCCTGGTGCCTAAAGGGTCTATTTACTTACCTGTTTGTTTTCCTGCTGCATCAGGCTGGATTACCTTCGCTGCGAGTGTGGCAGATTCATTCACAGTGTTTACAACTACGCACCTCTCCTGCGAGGTCCCGCGATGATCTGCTTAGTCACCGCCGGACTTCTCATTCATACGAAGTATGTGCAGAAACTCCATTGCAGGACTTTGAAAAACACGGCGCATGTGCAGTGTGTTCACTGCGGGACTTTGAAATCGGCAGTCAGCCGAGTGGCCCGGACAGGTAAGTCATATCTTCTCTTTTTTCTTTAGTTTTTTTGTTTTTAATTATATTATTTATTTATGTATATAAACTAACTTTTTATTAAGAAAATAAAAAAGTTAACTTTTTTTACTAAACATGTATATTTTTTACTGTAAATATGTATTCCAACGGTCTCCCCATTTATACCCCTCTTTTCCTACACCTAATAACAGCTAATAAGGGGAGAAAAAGAGGGCTATATAGGGACATCGCTGGAATACTTAGCCCTCAGGCTGGCGTTAGTTTTACACCTGGAGCTGATATCTTCCACTTCATTTTTATGCGATAGTGCCAGTCACTTCACTTCATTTCAAAACTGGCACTATTGCATGAAACTGTAAATAAACCCCATAGTTTTAGCTGTGGCGCCTAGGTTTTGTTGAGCACCATCTTAATAAATGCTACATTAATGAGTCTGACGTCCCAAATAGGTTTTAGGTTGGGAGCCAAGATAATAATACCTCGCAGTTCAAGTCACTCCATTTTGTGTGTTTGTTTTAAAGCTTGTCTGGGATGGCAGCTGACAGGGGGTGCTGTTTCAGAGTAGCTGTTTTGGAGACTGGGGGACCTCTGCCGGGTGTGAGCTTTCAATTAAAAAATACATGATATATGACCCAAACATGGGACTCTGATAGTTTTAGAGTTAGAACCACCAAAACAGAGAACCCTTATAAGTGGCTGATGGCTTATCATATATCTGCAGATGTATGTAACAAATTCTATGATTTATATTTTAAAGATAGAAAGTTATTATTTGTTGCTGGGTAATTATGGGTCCCAATTATGCAGCCACAGGCACTGCTCCGTCCTTCCCCGACATTGCCTGTCTCACACACGCCTCGCAGCCAATAAGTCACGTGTATACGCGTCATGCGTCCCGCCCCCTTGCCGGCTGATGGAGGACCGCTGGGACTGATCTCCCTGCGCCGACGCTCTGCCCATGTTTACAACATGGCTGCCCTGCTGGACTGTCTCCTGCAACCCTCCTGGGCAGGTCCCGATCTGCTGGAGCAAAGGAGAAAGTGTCAAGGGTATGAAGCGATGGCTCTTGTGATGGTGCTGCTGCTGGCCCAAGAGTACACGCTAACTGGTGTGTGAGCGGAGGGGTTTGCTGCACCTGTCACCGCAAAGGAATCTAATTGGGTTTGTACTGGGTTCTGTGCAGAGATAGCAGGGAGAATAGGTGGTATTATGGAGCACTGGGGTATCTTTATCGCAGGGGGTATTATGAAGGCTGAGGCTACAAAGAGAGGGGGGTTGTGCTGGAATTTCAGTGGGGAAAGGAACTATGGAGTGCTGGGGTTGCAAAGTGGGGACTGTGTCAAAACTTCAGGGAAGCAATTAGGGGATTCTGGAGATTATAAAGGGCTGGGGCTGCAAGGGGGGGGGGGGGGATAGGTTGTAATTGCAAAGGAGTTCTGACCTGAGGTTGCAGGGCAGGGTGTTGTCTATGGAGGACTGGGGTTGTAAGGAAGTTGTCTTTGAAAGACTGGGGTCATCCATGTATGGATGGCTGGGGTGCAAAGTTGAGAACTAGGCTGGAATTTCAGGGGGTTCTGGACTGTGTTTGTAGGGAATTTAGGGGGAGACAAGGAGAAGCTGGGTTTTTTATGGGGGGTGCTGTGAGGGTTGGGGCTGCAGGAGGGACTATGGAGGGCTATTTTGGAGCTTGGAGTAAATGTACTACTAGGATATATGAGAGACTGTTGTGGTAAAGTATGCGTATGGGGTTGCTGGGGGTAGCAGGCGGAGACTGGAGGGGGTGAGTTGCATTTGGTGATGGAGTATGAGTAGGTTCTATTATCTATATATAAAAAAGTAATTCTGATCCTCACTGTTATACACATGCGCAGTAGCGTCCACACTGTTGGGACACTATTGCACATGTCCAGTGGTGAGGAGCAAAATAGTTCCTGTCTGGGTACCCCACTCCCTCTCTCCTCTCTCCTCTCACTCCCTCCAGTCTCTCCCTTCACTCTTACCAATTGCGCTCCATCTCCTTCTTTAGCAGGCCCACACCCGCCCCCTGCTGGACCAAGTCTCCAGGGAATGCTGCGGGCAGGAGACACATAATGGGGAATGCTTTTCCCGTCATTTTGACGGGCCTTTGACTAGTATATATATAATTACAGACACCTCTAAAAATGATCATTGCAGTTAGTTCTTCTGTTTCTAATATTTTGGGTCATGTATCAAACTTAAGGACAACTATAACATTTGAATCTACATTTATTGTTATATATATATATATATATCCCCAACAGAGCTGTGCTTATCCTTGTCTGTCGGTGGAGCAGCTTTAACCATAGGATCCCTCTACTGTAATGAAGATGAAATAGAAATTAACCAGGTAGATGTTACAAAGTCAATCCTTTCCTCAAAGAGATGAATAATGAGCTCCAAGCTCTAGAGTTCAAATCAATATATGCTTCGTTGCAATATGACAATCTTTCAGCTAATTGTATTACTGTCTCTCCTAAGTAGGGCAATATCATGAGGTAAGTATTAGGTTATTTGGCAGAAGCCCAATCAATCAGCGATTATTTATCATCTGACAGAGATTCCGAAGAGAAATCAGTGGACAATAATAATCTTCTTAAATGGCAGAATAACATCGGAGGTTATTTCCTTTAGTCCGTTTCTTAACAATTTCTACTTTAATATACTTTCCTGTATGTTCACCAAACATTGGTCCGGATTCACAGTTACGTAGTTTTCATCTTATGTATGTTATTTTAATAATTGAGCTACTATGCATGCATAGTAGCTTATTTACGCTATCTACATACCATTTCTGTACGTAGATTGCGTAGCTTATAGATATAGATAGCATAAATAAGTTACTGCGCATGCCTAATAGCTCAATTCGTAAAACAACGTACGTAAGACGAAAACTAAGTAATTGTGAATTCGGACCTTTCAGACTTCTTATTACTTGTAGAACTTTTATCACCTTTCACTTTATAATACCGCTTTCAGATTGCCGTCGTGGCAATAACCCGGGTTTTTCAACCCGGGTTAATTCCGGGTGATTTGCCAGGTTTTTCACAAAAACCCCTTCTATGTACAGCAGGGTAGACCCGGGAAATTCTGGGTCCCAGGCCTGCCCTGACATTGAGAAGTGGCTGCATGTGACTCCCGGGGAGGGACTTGTTTACTGTTGCATAGCAACAGTAACAAATCCCTCCAATAGGGTGAGATCCGGGTTGAAAAACCCTGGTCAGCACCTTTTACATTGCCACTTACTGGGGTCCGACATGGGAAAAACCTGTGTCTAAGTCTGGGTTATTGGACCCGGGACCAGGACCCCAGAAAAAACCCAGGTTTTAGTTGCGATGTGGAAGGGGTATGATAAAGGGTATTATGCCTCTCAGATGGGTGTGGGTCAGCAGTAAGAAAGGTCCTTTTCCAAAAGAGCCTTTTTCTACCAGCTATTTTCAAAATGGCTCTGAAATTGATTGGTTCTGTCCTTCCGAGGACAAGCAAATGAACAATTCAGAATTTGCACATGGGCCCCCCACCCCCTTACCTGAGAACGGACTGTCCAGATTTGCGGGCCGAAAACAATGCCATTAAGCCCCACCCCCTTTTCGCCCCGCGAATCGGGACAGTCCCACTGCAGAGGAAGGGGGACTAATTTGGCATCTATTTCTTCCCTCTGGAAGATAATAGAGGGAAAAAATAGATGCTGAACGGCCCCTCTTCCCCTGCCAACCCTGGGTGCAGAATGCATGCCACAGGGCACACCCTGCACCCATTATAGATATGCCTATGCCTGCAGCCTGACCCTAAAACTCCCCTCCCTGCAGCCTGACCCTAGGACTTCCTTCCCTGCAGCCTGACCCTAAGACTCCCCTTCCCTGCAGCCTGACCCTAGCAATAACTTTTTTGCAGTCTGGTTCTAAGACTCCCTTCCCTGGTGCCTAACCCTAAGATTCCCCTTATATAATAACCTGTCCAGTGCGGCGGGGGGTCTGCGGTGGGTACTGGTTTTTGGAAATAATGAACGGGTAAGTTCCCGAAAAATAAATTTGGTGCAGAGGGACCTTACCTGCTTCTTGCTCTCTTTCTGGAGAGAATGATGTAAAATGTGCCATGAACTACTGAGAGTGCTGTGAACTGGTGAGTTTGCAGGGATGATTATGTTGGGCTATAAATTTGTAGGTTTTATTTACTAGTCAGGATTTTCATTTGTTGACATTTTACGATTCAGTATTTCGAGAGTTCTGTATTTCATAGTCTGAATTTTCGTTTTAGGAAAATTGGTGTCGCGATTTCCTCCATCGGGAATTCATACCCAATCCCCTCAGTCAAACAGACCCCTGATAATGGTTACCGAGGCTTATACTGGTTCTATGTTACTTGGCAGAATAGCAGATCACATAACTTAACAAGAAGAGATGTTACAAACATTATATATTTTGTCTGCCTTCCATCATGTCAGGGACGTTTTATTGTTGTTACTCAGTAAGAATGGCATTGGGTTAATGTGTTAGAACACTTAATGCAACTTTTTAAAAGCTAGAAATCACATGCAGAGCATTTTATAAAACCATATAATATTACTGTATATTAATGCTTCACACAATTATCCATTACATTTAATCATTTCCACATCACCTTCTACCCATTTCCATACTCACACTGGGCTGGATCCAGACTTAAGTAAGTGCTTGAATTTAGTTACCATGTTGATTGCAGGGGGGGGGGTCAAGTATTCTTTGCAGCAGGGATATATCTTTGAATTGCTTACTGCGCACAGATACTGACCAACTTTACTATCACATTGTTATTTAGACTTGGGATAGGAAACATCACCTCTCAACTCTAATACTGTTTGCAGATGAAATATGATTCCCCTACAATCAACATGGTTTAGCCCAGGAGTCACTCATTTCAAGCACTTAAGTCTGGATCCAACCCACTGACTGCATGCTTGTCTCCCTTTCTCTCTTCCGCAGAGCCGAGTACAAGGTAACCCGTCCTAGTGCTGACAGTGAAAATAATTACTTTATCCATGGTGATCTACAGGTATCAGTATAGCCTGTTAGACAAGCTCTTAGCATTACTGCAAAATAGATGGACTATCAAGACCTTTGTTCAAGATTTGTTACTTTGCAATTGCAACTGAGCTTTAAATATTACTTCTTTTATCGTTCCATGAAAAGATTCTAAAGCTTAATAATCTAAGCAACATTTATTGCTTAGTCTGTTACAAATGCCTTTATCCTCTCCAAATGCCATTGTAGTATCTCTTTTATAATGGAAGCCCCACAGAAACATAATATACAGTAAAACTGAAAGTCCAAATGAATAAGAGGACAGATTATTATTATTGTCATTTATTTATTAATTCTAGGTTCCAGATAAAAGTCAGATTTCTGTAGATGACATTGAATTAAACATCTTTAAACTAGTAACAGGACAATTAGGTATTGTTACTAGGGACTTTTATAGTTTGCCACAATAGTTAATATAAAAAAAATTGAATTTATTGTAAATAATGTTTTGAATAACAGCTACAAATATATTAAACAGCACCTGATAAAGCAACTGTTAGAAGGGCCGACATTTGACATCAAGAGAAAGACTAAAGAAATGAAAAAAATACAGCACCATATTCACAGAGACGTTTTTGCGTGGGGTAACTTTTTCCATGCAAATTACGTAGTATTCACGCACGTAAGTACTTTAGGCACAGACTTGTGATTCGCACTTAGGGACATACGTATGGAGGGCTATGGTTTTTATTCGTATGGTAGAAGTTATGTGAAAGTGGACGGGGGGTAGCATTTTAATGGGCAATTGAGGACGCGGTTAGATAAATACGCACGTACGCAAGTAACATACGCACGTAAGTACACACGTAGAGTTAAAGGTGCCCTATGAAGGCGTGAGTCACGGAAAACACATCCGGGTGAGGGGAGTGTTATGGGTGTTGCCTTGCTATTTGCGTGCGTAAAAAACGTGCACGTAGTAATTAGATGTCTGGGAAACCGGTCCACTGATATTAATAACACAGGCTGGGTAAAGGCCCCTATTTCCCCATTCTGTGTGTCCTGCTTAGATGTAAGCTTACACAAGCAGGGGCCTCCATTCTAGTGTAACCTCCTCTGCCTCATCTCCACTGTGGTCTGTTACCTGTACACCGTTGTGCACCCTTTGTGGCACCTTATAAAGAAATAATAACTTATCATCACAATGGATCAAAGTGAAGAGAATGTACATAGATGACAACATCTTCTACAAGTTATATAGGAATAATGGGCTTGATCCAGATCTCAGAATGCTTTACGTACATGTGGGGGTCTGTAATTACGCAGCGTAGAGGGGAGTGCACGCCCCCAGGCACACCCCTCTAACGGTAGTAAATCTGGACACTTACCTTGAGTTTTCATGACTTGATCTGCGTCTATGCGGACACAGATCAAGTCGTAATGGTGCTTCCCCTTCATTTAAATGCCTTCATTTAAATGCCCATCCCCCTCTGTATGGCAGAGATACGGCATATCTGAAGGGTTGGCCCCTTCATTGTATTTTTTAGATGGACGTAATTAAGTTACGTACGTCTGAAGGTACCCTCGCGGAACATCTAGCAAGGCGCCGATGTGAAGGGGACTTACCCTTTCATACCTAGATATGAATCAGGACCAATGTAGACAACTGCAGTACCAAATGAACTGTATTGCAGCTCACCTGCAAATATGATTAAGGCCCCAAAACTATGGGATTACGTTTTATTTCTATTTTCACACTGTCTTCACACAGTCTTCACACAGTCTTCACACAGTCTTTACACAGTCTTTACACTGCCTACATCAAACTCCACTTATTCAGTTTGAATATCATCAAGAGAATCAAGCGGAAACCATGCTATGCATAAACCTGCGATGCACAGGGACTTCTAGCTAATATTCCACATAATAAATATTTCACTTACATCTATGATCCGTTCCTTTGTATTCATTCAAGAATGTTGTGAAGTGAAATTTTATTATTGATTTAATTTATATATCACACACTTTAAAATAACAAAACCAAACAAAAAAACACCTTTTGTTTTCTCTTTTGTTACCTCCTGCTTGGCCAATCTATAACTGGGGCTTTTGTTATGAAGTCTTAAACACTTGCCACTATAAAAAATCATCTAGGATCTATTTTAAAAAAAGTAAAGAATACAACAGACGGGATCCTAAGATACGACTATGCTGCTTTCGGATTTCTAACAATAGATCCCCACTGTATCCATGCATTCATGTGAGGGCTTGGGTAAACCCTCAGTACACACTTTCGAAGCGGGGACCCACATCCAGTCTGTTAGGCGCACTAGCGGATTGTGGACAGATTCATGCTTTCAATCTGCCACCATTTTCAGTGCAAACAGATTAGAAATGTTAAAGTAGGGTTCTGGTGTTAGAATTCCATGCAAGTGTACTGAAGATTTACCCAAGCCCTCACATAAATGCATGGATACAGTGGGGATCTGTTGTTGGATGGGGTGTGGTTCCCCGCTTCAAACTGCGCTATTTCGATAGGGGCGTTCTCTCTTATGCCTCAACAAGGCATAGCAATCAATCCCCGGAGCACCGAACATGGTGCTCCCATAGGTAAGTGAAAAAAGCTAGCTTTTCCCTAATTCTAACTCTAATCCTCCCCTTTCATTACCCTAACATCCCCTTACCCGCAGGCTGACCCTAACACCCTCTTACCTGCAGCCTGACCCTAACCCTAATCTTCCCTTCTCCCTAGCCTGACCCTAACCCTCCCTTCTCTATAGCCTAACCCTAAGACCCCCCTCCCCGCAGCCTCACCCGAACCTTCCCCTTCTATGGCCATAACCCTAACCTCCTCCTAAGAACCTAACCCTTACCTCAGCTGCCATTCGAAATAGAGACAGGCGAAAAGGAGCTTTCGGCTGTCTCTATTTCTAAAAGCAGCCGTTCAGAGCAGGGACTCGCAACGCATTTATTGGAAGACTGGATTGCGCGCAGTTTGCAATACCAAAGTTTTTCCAATCCAACTGCAAGGAAAACAACCAGTCTGGATCCGGTCCAAGATGTCTACTACTTCTCTCTTAACCAAAATGTGGCTCCACAACATGTATTCATTTTATACATGACAGCTCTACTTGTTACTAGTTTTAGGTTGCAAGACAAAACTATGCAATTAATTCCTTAATTGCGATTTGTACTACAACTGCTTCAAGGTATGTATGATAACAATACTTCACCCTAGTAACAGTTTTATGTATATTCTTACAGAATGTTTAAATTACATTTACATTCAGTATAGCCTTTACTTTTTTTGCAATCTTCTTGCGTATTGATGAATTTTCAGTTACGTAGTTTTCGTCTTACCTACGTTATTTTAAGAATTAAGCTACTACACATGCGTAGTGGCTTATTTAGGCTATCTTCGTACCATTTCTGTATGAAGATAGCGTAACTAAGCTACTGCACATGCGTAGTAGCTTAATTCTTAAAACAACGTACATAAGACGAAAACTACATAACTGTGAATCCGAACCTATATCACCAGAATTTGTGTGTAACCTGATTTGATTTTTATTTTATAATTAATTTGTCACTTTTATTGCTTTAAGAGCTAACCTCAATTGAAGAAAAGCATCAAATAAAAATAGGCAGTGATCAAAAATGTATTGCCTTCTAAGCCACTAATAACTCAATACATTACTTAATCAATACATGGAAGCGTCTCAAATTCATTTCCTATCTTTGGGAAGTAGCCATATACTAATTGTCTGAATTACACGTGATAGTTGGCTCAACTCAGATGTTTATTTGCACGACTTCAGACAAACTGAAATACAATTAGATGTCAATACTGAAGTGTTTCATCAAAGTAGAAGAGAGAAATATTTTATGATGATCAATTTTCAGGTTATTTCATTCCCAATAATCTACAATTGCTGTTACACGCTCCACTGAAATATATCTCTATAGGGAATTTTTTATTTACTATGCACATAAATAATTCGGTAGGGGAATAAGTGGGTGGGGATGCTGTAATTATTGAACAGAAAACATAACTATTAATACTAAGATGCATGACATAGTCTAAATGCTCTGTAGTTACTTAGGGCTGGATCCAGACTTAAGTAAGTGCTTGAAATTAGTTACTCCTGGACTAAACCATGTTTATTTCAGGGGGAGACAAGTTAATTGTATCCTTCGCATGCAGGGATTTATCTTTGAATTGCTTACTGCACACAGATACTGACCAGCTTTACTATCACACTGTTATTTAGACTTGGGATAGGAAACATCATCTCTCAACGCTAATACTGTTTGCAACAGATGAAATATGACTCCCCTGCAATCAACATGGTTTAGCCCAGGAGAACAAATTTCAAGCACTTAGATCTGAAACCGGATTCATGCTGTATTGTTATGATCACAGGACACTACCTTAATATCTCCGCTGCGGCCCCCCATACAATGGAGATGGTGTGGAAGTTTGAATAGTAGGTAAGGGCTAAAACAAGTGCGAGCATAAATATTGTTCCTGTTATTTAGATACATACAGAAACATAGAAAGTGACGGCAGAGAAGAGCTACATGGCCCATCCATTCAGCCAAGTTGTTTATTTAAAATTATACTGACCCAAGTTATTTTATACCCCTAATTAAGTTTGAGATTTAAGATTTCCTTATATTTATCCCAAGCATGTTTAAACCGTTCTATGGTGTCAGCCTCAACCACCTCATATGGGAGACTATTCCACTTATCAACTACCATTTCACTGAAGTAATTTTTCCGCAAATTTTCTCTGAATCTACCAGCTTATATTCATGCCCTCGTGCTCTGGTACATCTCTTCCTTTGAAAAATCCCATTCTCCTCTAGCCGGTCACAACCCTTGATATATGTGAAGGCTTCTATCATATCCCCCTCTCCCTTTTCTGCTCTAAGTTATACATGTTTAGTTCCTCTAGCCTTTCTTGGTATGTTTTGTAATACAGGCCATGGACCGTTTTAGTTGCTCTTCTTTGCACAGTCTCTAATGTATTTATGTCATTCAGGAGATATGGCCTCCAGAACTGTACACACATATTTGTTATTTGCAATACTATACTATGCCTTGCAGAACAAATGTTAAAGAAGGATTCCATTTGTCAAATTGCCATAATCTCCATTATAAGATTGTTTTATTGTAATAACCAACATCATACTGCTAGTGGCTATTATAAAACTAGCTGTAATATTTCAGCCAGGAATCTTTTTACAAGTACATAGTACATGGTTGTGTATATAAAAGATACCTTATTAGAAAGCACTTAAAAGAAAGCACTAATGCTTCTAGGAAGGAATTTCTTTTAAAAGCCTTTTATTTCATTTGTATACTGCATAGATTTTCTGAACCAGTAACTGACACTATGGGCCTGATCCAGACCTACGCCCGCCGTCCTAGCTGAAAAGCTGATCTGCGCATGCACCGGGCAGATTTTGCCTGGCGTCGCTACGGCAACGCCCGATCATGGATCGGGCGTCCGTAGCAGCGCCGTAGGGACGCTGGAGGGGACGTTCCCCAGCGTCCCTACGTTCAGGTTAGTGTAGGTGGGCGGGGGGAGATAGTTTAATGAGGGTGGGAGGACGGGCTAGGCGGCCATACGCTCCTGTGCGAGCGTATGGCCCCTTCCTTACGCCAGGTGAAGTAAGGGTAGCCTTCACAATATCATGTAAATGAGACGTGTGACCATACGTACTGTCACTAATGTGTAAATGAGACGTGTGACCATATGTACTGTCACAATAACATGTAAATGAGACGTGTGACCATATGTAGTGTCCCTAACGTGTAACTGAGACGTGTGACCCTATGTACTGTCACAATAACATGTATATGAGACGTGTGACCCTATGTACTGGTGATTTTGAGCACAATCTTATTGGACGCTTGCTGAGTGTTTGGCTGTCCAATAAGGGAAGATATAGGTCATGTTACAGCCAATGTATTTATGAAGATGTCACTTGTGGTTCCTCTGCTTGTATTACACTTGTCACTTAGGTCTGTGAATGCGGGTAGAGTGCAGTACACCAGCACTTAGCTACTGATATGCACACACCTCTGTCTATCCATAACAACGTCACATGTTCAGGTTTCTGTGCCCACCCACAAAGTCCCCTTTAGACCTTTAAGGTGTATACAGGCACACGGGCAGCAGCGTTTCACGTGTATGAGAATGGGTTTTGTTGATACATTATCTGTACGGTATTAGCATTACGTATGACTCGGGAGGGGGTTACTTCCCCCTAGGCTCATCAGACTTCCTATCTGGCTTGTGTGATGAGCGTGAGTGTGGTCTCTCCCCAGATATCAGAAACCGTGTATCGGATGGTGTATGACCAGGCGCGGCTGTTCTATGAGGCCCTGGAGAAGCGATGCAGCGATAAGAGAGCGGAGATGGAGAGTCAGATACGGACTGACATGGACCAGATCATCGCCTGCAAGGAACACGTATCCAACAAAATCCGAGGTAGGAGACCTTTAGGCTCATGGGATGATTTAGATATTTGTTATGGGGGAAATAGAGCCCACCTGTGACACTGAGTTCTTATGACCACATGCTGTGTAATGCATTATGTATAGGATCACAGTGTGAATGTTGAATGAGTTGTGTGTTACATGAGGGAACGGATGGTCACGGATAGCATTCTACCCATTGATTCTCTCTGAGCTGCTGACATGATTTCGCTCACAGTCCCTTACACCCACACAGCCAGACACACCTACAATGTGTAGTAAGATGGCTGTACAGGTGCTAGAGTCACAAATGTCATGTTCTTTATCTCACAGCTGCAGTATTTCCCAAGGCTGAACTGTGTGTGAGGAATCACGTCCAGTCTCACATCCCGTCTATCCTGGAGGCTCTGATGGTACCCACAAGTCAGGGCTTTTCCGAAGTGCGAGAGCTGCTCTTTACTGAGACCACGGAGATGAACAAGAACCTGGTGAATGAAGGAGGATGGGACAAGCTGGGAGAGGTAAGAATGCGGGAGAGAGCATGTTAGGGCAAGGGGGATGGTTACATGACCTATGAACACTTGTAGCATGAGAGATCTTGAAGGATACACCCCAACAATGTTATCTGTTTGTCTGCCAGCACATGGAGAAGATTTCCCAGTTGGCCTACCATCCAGTAAAAATGCAGCAATGCTATGAGAAGATGGATCACCTTAATCTGGAGGGCCTGCAGCAGAGGTTTGATGTGGGAAGTCCGTCCGTGTTCAAGCAAAGGGCACAGATCCTCATGAGAGAGGTGAGGAAAAACCTTTTCTGCTACACAAGAAAAAGTAACACGCAGCAACTCCTTGGCATAGCTGAGGCTCAGGATTCTTAATCTAGAGTTGGCATGTAGACTTTTCTGCCCATTAATAATGAAACAATGGCTCCCTCTAGTGTTCAACTGATTTAGAAATTTAATGGAAGCACAGATTTTTATTTAGTGAAATTGCAAAG
>WWET01000267.1:167964-194950 GCA_011038615.1 Limnodynastes dumerilii | reverse complement strand
CGTGGAGGTATTTTTAACGTCGGGATTTTTACCGTCGGAAATTAGTACTACACCCGGGCACAGATGTATAAAAGTACTCAGTTACACCAGAAATATTCACAATATACATATACCCATAAACGGTGTCTTTCAGACTGCATATACGCAATCTATGTAACGAAACATTACATATATTACGTAAAAAAGATACTACGCATGCGCAGTATCAAATATCGGGAAACACCGGATGTATATGCAATATGTCCAGTGTAGTGAATCCGGGCCTTAATTTCAAGCTCCTTCTTAAGTCTGGATCCAGCCCATAGACTATAGACAGAAATGTAAAGAAGACATTATTAACAAACAACATGGAAACCTAGGTGGGAGAAATAATGACAGGTCAAGATAGCAGGATTTTTTGCAATGGAAAATATATTATTTTTACCCAAAACACTGGCGCAAAAATAAGATCTTATTATGTTATTGTGTTTCACAGTACATGTGCTGAACTTGCACTATATGCAGAATTTTAACAACTGTCTGTGTATGCAGCCTAAAGTCAGTGATCCCTTATATCGTCATTGACTTGGAAGTCTGCGTTATTGCCCTTTTAACAATCGGCAGCATTTGTTACTTGGTTAATACAAAAACATTGATTTCAAGTGAATTAAAAACCTTTTGTACACAAACAGTAAGACACATTTAATGCAGCAGTTACTGTAAGCAGCTATAAAAACTATTTAACTAAATCAATATTAAGGTGCAATTGCCTTATCGAAGGTCTCGGTAAACAATGTGGTTATAATCTATGGGGAGCTATAGAAAGGAAAACATACAATTAGCTTACTGATTTCAAATAATGTTTTGACTGATTTCAAGATGATTTAATTACTCTGTTGTCTGCCTGTATACATTCATTTAAACTCCATTTATTTTGAAACTGCCATTGTTGTTTTCTCTATTTCTCTAACCTGCCTACTTGTGATCTAGATTTTAAGTTGATGTGCATCAGTTCTCACATATACATTCAATCCATGTTAACAGCATAGAACTTTACAGACCAATGGCGTTTTAAAAAAATGAATATGCCTTTGTGCGGGAATGATGCTTGGGCCTCCATACCTCCTGTCTGAGTGAATTCTGCCACCATCAGCATACAACATATACAATTTGATTTTATTGTAATTTATGCTGGGATTAGATAAAGTTATGTATATATGTATATATAAACACACAAAATGGAGGTTGCTCAAATCAATTTATAAGGTGATATGGAGCAGGTGCTACAAGGTATGGGGAATTTACACACATACAAAAAAAAAGACACCCCAGCACTCTTGCATAGCCTCCAACTGTACCTATTTATCAAGTACAGTACCTTTTTTTAAAAAAAACTGGCAGGTTCCCTCCCCCCTATACTCACTTTCCAGTCCTGTAGCCAGGGCCGGTGCTAGGGTGTTCGGCGCCTCCCTGCAAATTTAATTTAATTTTGAGTCCTTATGTTTAACAATTTGACACCAGTGACCATCCTAGAATAGTGTCATCATCCAACACAATTGTAACCACAATAAAACCTCACAAATCATAATCACCACTATACAATAGTGTCCTAGGGCCGGATCCAGAACTTAGAATTTAGATACGTAGATTGCGTATATGCGGTCTTTTAGACCGCATAAACGCAATCTACATATCGAAACGATACGCAGATTACGTACAATAGCTACTACGCATGCGCAGTCGTTACTGTTTATTGAATTACATCCGTCTATGGAAGACGGACGTAGTTCTGAATCCGGCCCCTAGTCTCCGCTATACATAGATATATATCCCCCATCCTGTCTCTCCAGAACCCAGTATCCCCATCATGTGTATCCAGCACCCAGCATCCGCCATCATGTGTATCCAGCACCGAGCATCTGCCATCATGTGTATCCAGCACCGAGCATCTGACATCATGTGTATCCAGCACCGAGCATCTGCCATCATGTGTATCCAGCACCCAGCATCCGCCATCATGTCTCTCCAGCCCCCAGTATCCCCATCATGTCTCTCCAGCACCCAGTATCCCCATCATGTGTATCCAGCATGCAGCACCCCCATCATGTCTGTCCAGCACCCAGTATCCCCATCATGTCTGCACACAGTATTTGCATTCTAAACCCTATTACTTACCTTTGCAGTCTTCCTCCGGCTGCTGCCTCTCCTCCGCGGCGTGCTCTACTTGATTGACGCTGATGCGACCTCAGGTCACTCCAGCGTTAGGGGGGGGCACTGCTGCACTGCATCTGCCTGTCACACAGGCAGAGCAGAAATGAATGGACGCCGCTGTGAAGCTCTGTAAGGAGCTCTCATCAGAGTGATGGGAGCATCTTACATATTTTTACAGCGGCGTCCATGTCAGTGCTGACATGCATGGAGCGGAGGGATGAGCGCCTATCCAGCATGGCGCCTGGATGCGTAAAGTCACGTTCCTCCATGGGACCAGCCACGCCAGGTGTACCTATTTTCCATTAAAAAATGTTGGAGGGTATGCCCTTGCCATTAACCAGCAACAAACCATAACCTTCTATTTTTGTTGCTGGTTAATGGCAAAAGTGCTGTGGTGCCTTTTTTGTATTTGTGTAAATTCCCCATACCTTGCAGAACCTGCTTTATATTTACTTATAAATTGATTTGAGCAACCTCCATTTTGTGTGTTTGTTTTAAAGCGTGTCTCGGATAGAGAGGGGGCGCTGTCTCAGAGTAGCTATTTTGGAAACTTGGGGACCTCTGCCGGGGGTGAGCTCTCAGTTTAAAAATACATGATATATGACCCAAAGTTGGGATTCTGGCAGTATTAGAGTTAGGACCACCAAACAAAGAAGCCTTGTAAGTGGCTGGTGGCTTATCATATATCTGCAGAGGTTTGTAACTAATTCTCTGACTTTTATTTTAAAGATAGAAAGTTATGGTTTTGGTTAAGGACTACATCTCCACTTTTCCTTACACGCAGCTTAGTAAATTTACTACATGGTCTTTTAAAATTTACATGGTTCTAATGTAAATTGTCCTAAATCATTTCTACAACGAAAAACTATTTGTTGTGTGTGAGAGCATGGAGAGAGTAACGAGCCGCCCCGTCACAGATAACGCGCTCCTCTTCAAAATTGACAGGCGCTTGTGTGTAGTGAGGCTGCTAGGCAACCCATGTAAACAAATCTCCGGGAAGCTGCAGCGCTCAGCGATCTGGATTTCTGAGAAGAGGGAGGCTGTGGACATCGAGGGGTGGGTGTGTTTGGAGGATGAAATATGCATGGCAGCACATAGAACAAGTCGCTGCACAGCGACAGCAATGGGCAGAGGAGAAATAATAATTTCTCTTGTGAGCTCTCAATTTAAAAATACATGATATATGACCCAAGTTTGGGATTCTGAGTATTAGAGTTAGGACCACCAAACAAAGAAGCCTTGTAAGTGGCTGGTGGCTTATCATATATCTGCAGATGTTTGTAACTAATTCTCTGATTTTTATTTTAAAGATAGAAAGTTATGGTTTTGGTTATGGACTACATCTCCACTTTTCCTTACCCGCAGCTTAGTAAATTTACTACATGGTCTTTTAAAATTTACATGGTTCTAATGTAAATTGACCTAAATCATTTCTACAACGAAAAACTATTTGTGGTGTGTGAGAGGTAGATGTAGTGAGACTGTATTATGGGGTGCAGTATGTGTGCGTGAGAGAGAGAGAAAGAAAAGGTCTAATACTTTTTATCACCCTCAAGTAGACAAAGCCACAATGGTTTGAACACATGCATTTTGACACTGCAACGCCACAGCTTTGGGGGGGGGGGCATGTTGCTGTGCCGGGCCCAAAATTCCTCTTGGCACCCTGCTCATGCAGCTCTGAGCAGGCAAAGTGTGGAGGAACTTTAACTTCTCAGGAGTTCAGCTAAATTTGGAAGTTTGGAACCAGTTCTAAAGCATTTTCTAGGTTTCTGATTCTTTGCTTAATACCTACTGATATTTGCTACAAATTTACCTTAAAGCTATAGGGCAGGATCCAAAACTAAAAGTCTTGCAGGATTGTGGTCCCTTCTCCATTACCAGGTCACAGCCGGTGTTCGTACAGTGCGTACGTACATCTGCTAACTTTCTTAATTCTGGTTTCTCTATTGTTCGTCTTCTTGGTATTGGTGTCTGTTATATGAGTCAATAGGTGTAAATGAATCATCGTGATGACTTGTGCAGAAAGCATAATAGCCCATATAATACTTCTATCACCTGAAATAAATAATATGGCAGCCGAGCAAGGAAATAGGTCTAATTCTTTCTGGAAATTGCAGCCTTTAATATTAGAAAACAGAGTAGAATGCTGACAAGGGACAATGTCTCTCCTGCAAGGATAACCTGACTTTTACAATGTATCCACCTCTTAAATAATTCATGCATATTATTCAGACTTGATGCGGTTTGACAGGCATTGATTTCCGAGAGACCCTGTCTGCATTACATGTGTGAAAAACAGGCTATTTCTGATAAGCGTGAACAGGCTGTGGGTTAGAAGGAAACTTATTCAAACGTGCGGAATGACAGGTATATGCAGTCATCTAATTCCTCTGAAATGCCCAACTATTTGCAGTAAACCAATGATATTATGGATCTAAGTAATTTAACCAATGATTTACAAGGCCTTTAAGTTGCATCAGATCCAGAGTTACAATCCTGCTGTGCTAGGAGTATAGATCCCTGATATATACAGTCTTCCGTGTAGGCAAAGGGGGGCCAATCACAAGTACGAGCTTAAAAACTGTGGACCTGGCCTTAAGATTTTAACCTAAAATGAGCATGAATTGGAAGTCTGGATACAGCAAAGGGTGTCTACTATACTCACTGTACATTCTCCTCACTGCCCCCCCCTCTTAGTGGACACAATCGCTGCAACCTGCCCCATCCTGCCCCTCTCCGATACAGGGACTGGATCCAGACTCCCTAAGGCTTTCTGTGCGTGTGGGAGTCTGTCCGTCCAAATGAGAGAGGGGAGTGAACACCCCCTGTCACTCTCCTGTCTCGTT
This sequence comes from Limnodynastes dumerilii, assembly GCA_011038615.1. Taxonomy (NCBI): domain Eukaryota; kingdom Metazoa; phylum Chordata; class Amphibia; order Anura; family Limnodynastidae; genus Limnodynastes; species Limnodynastes dumerilii. The sequence goes on along the minus strand of WWET01000267.1, from coordinate 189,914 downwards.
CGGAACAAATGTGACTTACGCTGCCATAAGGAAGCCTTAAGTCACACTCGAGAATCAGCGATCTGTCCACAAGTAAGTAGGAGAAACCTTCCCCACTGTACAATATTCATGCTTCCCTCAGCACACCTTGCCGGGCAGAGGGGAAGCACAGCCCCTTCCCACGTAAATGCCATCATACGGAAATAAGTTCTGTACGATGGCAGTAAAGTGATGTTATGTGTGGGCCCTCCAGTCCATTTAGCCCACTTACACACCTTGCGTGTGTCAGGGGGTTATCTTTATTAAATCTGGATCCGGCCCCAGGTCTGTATTGGAAGTGTATTAAAAATGAGGGCGCAAAATGCAAAATGCATATTCCTATCCTTGTGATCGCAAAACGCCCCTTTTTACAGAAATATTAGATTAGTAGTAGAAATATTACTGTATATGACAAAATTATTCAGAACCAAAGCATCCATTGAAAAGGGCCCTGATCATCATGAAGTAGCAGCGTGTGTCTCCTTCTCAGTACGCTGCAGCTAGGCCAGACAGAACCAGTAAAGATACAGGAGAATGAACAAACTTATGCTACTGCACCACCCACTTTCCCCTCATGCATCAGATTTGCCCATATGGCTCCAGCCTTTAGCATATATCCTTTCAACCCATCAAACATCCAGACATGCCTCTGACCACCCCACCAGTCCATCTCTACTCCCTCCAGTGCTGGGCAGAAGATTCCTTTTGGGGACTAGGGACTGCTCACACAAAGAAATACACTGCCACCTTTCCAAGAATAGAACTGCAAATGTTAATGTCTCAAATAGTTTCTATAGTCATTCTACATTAATGAGAAACAAAGACACAAACATAATACATTGTCCAATGAATCTTCAAATTAGAGGCGGAACTAACGAGTTGTGGGCCCAGGTGCAAAAAATATGCTTTGGCCCTGATGATATCCCTGGTAACCTGGATGGGAGCTTTGGCAGTGTGGTTATGACAGCTGTGGGCTCTTGTATCAGCATTGGCCCCGGTGCCGCTGCACCTGTTGCACCAATGGTAGTTCCGCCGCTGTTTCAAATATAGTTAGTGAAATAACAGTTTCTTGAACTTACTTTAGATAGTCCTCCTACTTCCAAATAGAAACAGATGATGAACACATTCCAAGCCACCCAGAACGCTGTCCAAACTGTGTACTGAAATAAAGTTAAATGTAAGTACATTTAGTATCATATACTCATATTGTACTGCTACTTAACACTTTTAGAAACTGAATGAAACAGAGGAATATTTACATCTGAAGCATGTGTTTAATGCAACACTTATAGTGCCAAGTAAGTGCACATCATTTGGCTGATTTAGAGTAGGGAGCAGCAGGTATCTTGTCAAAACCATGCTCTATTGCAGGGAAAGCTAATTAATATTTGCAAGCCAGGAGCATTTTAAGAAGTGATGGGGCCCTTGTGCAAGATTTGTACATGGGCCCCCTCCCCCCTTACCCTGAGACAGGACTGTCCTGATTTGCGGCCTGCAAAAGGGGTGGAGCCTAATGGGCACTTTAAACCAAACCCATTTTTGGCCCGCGACAGTTCTACCTCAGGGGAAGTGGGGACAATTCACCATCTATTTCTTCCCTCCGGGAGATCTTGTAGGGAAGAAATAGATGCCGAATGAGCCCCCCTTCTCCTGCCAACCCTGATGTGCAGAGACTTGGGTGCAGGATGAATGCCACAGGGCCCCCTGTTCTGAGGGGCCCGTGTGCACTGAACACCCTGCACACATTATAGAAATGCCTATGGTGCAAGCAGAGTGAATTAGCAGGTGATGTTTAGTAGTTCAACTCTAAATTAGTATTTAAAAATAATGCTGTTTTATGTTGTTTCGTATTAATTATATTTTGTTTTCGGTATGGAATGGCTAAAGGGAAAAATAAGGGGAATGTATTTTCCCCACTCTCAATTAAAACCAAAATTTATAAATGCTTACATCGGGTTGGTTGGTATGAAACACGAATACTCCAATCAGATCCACCTATCTGGCTATATGCTGTCTAATATAAACCTTTGGCACTTTTGAACAAGTGGAAATATATTTCATAAATGTTGCAGATTTATTACTTTTTGTTGCCCCTAACAACTTGCAATAACCCTTTACAAGTTGCAATAAAATAAATATACAGGATCAATCTGGGAGTAATAATGTAACTTGTTAATGGACTTCAGTTTGCTGTATTTGACATATTTTAATCATTTGATTGTATTGCTATAATATGTCATTTGTAAAATATGTTCTTCTCTTAACTCCAATAAAAATAGTTTACAAAAATAATAATAATAATAATAATAATAATAATAATGCTGTTAGTGGCACCTAATGTAGATAAAATTCCTTCTGTAACCTCTGTCTCTTCTCCAAGACTGTGAGCATCTCCTATTGGTCTGCCTAATCTTAGATTGTCTCCTTATATGTCTTTTTTCAGCTGTGAGTATCTCCTTATCTATCATTTTAAACTGTGTGCATTCCCTATCTGTTTCCCTAAAATTCTGTTATATGTCTCCTCAAACTTGTGTGTATCTCCTTATCCATTCCCCTAAAATTGTGTTTATCTCCTTATCTGTCCTCACAAAGCTGTAAGTGTCTTGTTATCTGTCTCCATAAACTACATGTATCTGTCCCTCTAAACTGTGTGCGTACATCAGGTAAAGAAAAAAAATGCTAGTTAACACATCTGTCTTTATATTATACTCTCCCTTATACACATAGTATAACATACTATATAGTATTATAACGTAACAATATAATATATAACTTACCACCACTATGTATCGCGGTCTGTACTGTATTGTGCCAAAGAGTCCTAAAATGACAACAATTATATGAAGAAAATTTGCAAGGATTGGTGCCCACTGGTATCCAAGGAAGTCAAATATTTGCCTTTCCAACGCTGCCAACTGTGAATAAATAAACAAAGAGAAAATAAGTGAAGGCTCCACTGAATGTAAGAAGGCTTATATTAAGTAGCATGATCATGTACCTGTGTGTTCTGTAACACACAAGATTTTGAATCTGGTTGGTCTTTATTATAGCACATTGTTATACATTGCTACAATCTATTCAATAAACTGCATTAAAATGTAATGAAGCAGGGACGATTTCCCAGTCACCTTACCTGCTAAGACCAACAATCCCGGTAGAGGGGGAGGTGCTTCCAAGATTGACAGGAGGCCCTAGCAGCAGATTTGCTGCACAGGGCCCCTTGTCAGTCTCTGCGCTGATTGGCTGGGCCTCCTGTCAATCTTGGCAGGAGACCCATGCGGCTATTCTATTGACTGGCTGGAGTACTCTGTATGACTCCATTACAGGCAGGTACAGCAGCAATACAGAAGAAGCTCTGAAGAGCTTTCATTATTTTATTACTTCTGTTTTAGCCAGTAATAATGGAGGTAGACCCTTCGCCCAGGAGGTGCAGGTGAAGGCAGAGATGAAATTGGCAGCTTGGGTCTGATTTATTTTATGCATGCCTTAAGATGATATAATCGTAGCCAAAAAAAGGCATTTTTTGAGCATTTTATTGCCATAAAAAAAATACTGACCATACACTACAACAAATTTTGATCCAATCATCCAATTATTAATAATCAGTCTAATGTCTGACTAGCTTATGGTTAGCTTTACTTTCCTCCTATTCTTGGCAATAAAAACCGATGCAACATGGCAAAATCAGGTGTATAACATCATACAAGGCCGGGGAGTGGTGTAAGTAGAGCCCAAATGTATTTTTTTGTGTTAGCAAATTACCTTAATTGACTTAAAAAGTGAATTGTTTGTCTTTTTTGGCCCTAAATAAATGACAACCAATCTTTACCAGATAATGAGCATCATAACGGCAAATTATACAATTCCCTTCCTTTCTTGCTTTTTCCCTTCAAATCATTCAATTCACTAGAGAGTTTGTAAAATGAAAATACAGCATTAGTCAGCAGCATGAAAGTCAGCACACGATAATATAGGGACACTGTAAATGTTAATTACACTCTGTAGTGCTAATGTATCATTTGCTAAGTCTCATTGCTTTACTTATAATGAGCAGCTTAATCAGTCAAAATGGAAACTGCATCACTGATCAAAAACATGTTTTCAAAACAGAAACAAAACTCCTGGTAAAAATGAATTAAGCTCTGTATAATGTGCACGCCGCAGATTGCCACAAATATAAGATTAAATCAAAACTAACTTTTTTATTTTGCTTTATTAGCATAAACTAACCTTTAAATGACATCTTGGTGACATTAAATGCATTAGAGTAGACTGTGTTAATCAAGAAGAAGGCCATAACTATATTTGAGATCTTACCTCTATTTTAATAAAAGACGCAGGTCCGGATTCACAGTTACGTAGTTTTCGTCTTACATATGTTGGGGTAGATCCAGAACTACGTGTACAATATGTTTCCACGTGTAACATATTTTCGCACACGTATGTTCTATACACTCCCCTAGGCACACCCCTTGAATGTACGGATTTCACCGAGTTCTGCTTCCCAAACCCTACCTTAACTTTTTTTCGCGTAACAGCGTACGTCCGCTAACGGACGTATAGACTATGTGAACGTACGCCGCTTAGCATGCCCACACTGAACGTACGCCGCTTAGCACGCCCATACTGTACACTTTACATACAAACCTCCACCTACTTCACGTAAATCGAACGTATTGTTGACTCACGTAAAATTGGCACGCCCACACGTAAGTATTTACGTGACAAATATGTGAATGGCCCATACATTCACAGTTACGCTACGCTAATGAGCGTATTTTCTATGGTGCGCATGTGCAGAACTTAGAAATAGGCGATTTTACGTCTCTGCCACACGTAAATTCGCTCCGATGCGTTGTTCTGGATCAGGCCCGTTGTTTTAAGATTTGAGCTAGTACGCAAGCGTAGTAGCTTTCACTATCTACGTACCATTTCTGTATGTAGCTTGCGTAAGCGCGGTCTTTATTTCTGTATTTCTATATTACTACTATTTCTGGAACTGATAAAGCAGCTGTCGGAAATGAGACGTTCTAAGCGGTAACTGAATCCCCTATCACCCTTAGTAAAATTCAGCATCATTTTCCAAAACATAAGTTCTGTGATGGAACCGGCCATTTGCAGAAATACAACATTCCAGTAATATCATATAGTTTAGCATCTGCAGAGGGGCCGCACGGGAGAAATCCCTGATGTAGAAATAAGAGGTGAGGCGGCAGCTGTTGGTAGAGCGAAGGGGTCGGGTGTATGGATGGAGGTAAGGGAGGAGCAGTAGGGCGGAGTGGAGGAGGAAAGTGGTTAGGAAGCAAATGTAGGGATTGATACAAGGGGAGATAGAGGTGGAGCAGTGGTAGAGGAAGATCAGTCTAGACCTTGCATTAAGTATGGATTTGAGGGAAGCGAGGCGGCCAACAGGAGACCAGAAAGGAGGAGGTTACAGTAGTCAAGGCAGGAGATGACGAGAGTGTGTAAGAGGAAGAGAGGAAGGGTAAAATGCGTGATATGCTGCAGAGATGAAAGGATTGTGAGAGGGAGCAGATGTGAGGGGTGAAGGAGTTTAGGATGACAGGCGTTAAATAAATATTTTATATATTTTATTTCAAATTTTAAATATAAATGAAATAAATCCTCAGTAAAATCCTCAGGTTCAGATGGCTATGCTGTGCTGCCTGTATTATCCCCAATGAAAGCCGTAAAATACACAGTACAGAGATTAACATAAAAACATATTTTCCTTTACTCCCATGATGCATGTTAGTAAATAGGAGGCAATATCATGTAAGTGAGTCATAAATAATTCACAAACTTCCCGAATTATTATCATTTCATTAACATAATATTGGATGAGATGTGCTACCAGTACAAGATTTATAGGCAACCCCTCCCACACACCCACACAAACACAGACAGACACACACACACACACTCACACATACATACAGTACATACAGACACACACACACACACACTCACATATACATACAGACACAACTCACACATACATACAGTACATACAGACACACACACACACACTCACATATACATACAGACACACATACACATACACACACACACTCACATATACATACAGACACACATACACAGACACACACACACACACACACATACATACATATAAACACACACACACAGATACACAGACATACATAGATACAAACACACACACACACACACATACACACACACACACACACAGACATACATCTTGTCCGTATAGAAACATATGCACAAGCCACAGGTCATGCTTAATTTCAGGGGACTGACCCTCCACAGTGTATTTCAGACCATTGTGCTAAGTATAATAATTATTGTAGTTTATAATAGAAACACGTCTTCTTGCAACCGCAGGGCTCACACTAATCATAGCCACCATTTCCAGTATAAATGACAGCATATTACCCTGCACGTATGCAAGATATATTGTTATGTAGCCGCATTAAGTTTGGCTGCTCTGTGCCCATATGTTACATGTACACGCCGTGCTTTCATAGGCACCCCGAGCTATTATTGCATGCACCCTTGGATCACACACAGCCTGTACGTTTTTAGGTTTAGATGCATGGGATGCTCTATGTGTGCCAGTTTGCATGACCTTAAGATCAGATCTTTAAGACCGCGTATACGCAATCTACGTTGCAAGAAGTAACATAGATTACGTTACAAAATTACTGCGCATGTAGCACATCTCTCAAAACTCCGGCCTCAATTGCATTGCGGCTGGAGCTCTGAATACGGCCCAAAATGACTATATACTGGCGTGTGTATGTGGTCGACCTATAGTTTCATACACAACAAAAGTGACCCATTTTTCTTTGTTTATTAATAACGTATATAATGTGAGTATAATTACTTAAATAATTAAAGATGAAAAATGTAAATAAATTTATAAATAAACTGCAGATCAGGGTTGCCGACTCTCCCGCAATATTTGGGTGACTCCCGAAATTTGTGCAGTTCTTCCGGTATCCTGAGAGAGTCATCAAATCTCCCTCAAGTGCCAACCCCCTGTCAATCTCTATTGTAATCCCTAGAGTGACTATGGATGGGTGGGACTTCATGACTTTATCAAGCCCCGCCCACCCCCTGGAACACTAGGGATTAGAGAAGTGATTGACAGTAAAGAATGACAGGGGTCGAGTCTTAATGACACGCTTTGCATAAATCACGTCATTAAGCCGCGTCCCCATACCAGAATCTATTTATTCCCCCCTGAGATCTCCCGGAAGCAACCCTGATATTAATATATTCTCAGATCCTTTTACATAAAAATAAATTGAGTAAAATGGGCCATGAAAATGTATACATGATCAGGAATACTTTTCATTTTACAAGCCTGTTCATCATCTCAAGGGTAGGAAGTATAATAAATAAATGCAATAAAAAAGACAACTGGATAAAAACACCTTTCCAATAAAATGCAGGTGCATAATAGGAACGACATAAAATGTGTGTGATGTATCAGCACTTCTGCATTAAGTTCATTGCAGACACAGGAGGTGGAGTGTAGTCATCTGTAAATAGAACACTGGCAAAACAAGCTCATAATGTATATTCTGACCTATTACTGTTCCCTAAAGGTCTTTTACCAAAACTGAATGCAGGAAATATATAATGTACTCTAAATACAACATTAAAGCTACTCTACAGGACTGTCAGCTGGATTCATAATTCTGTATTGCGCATTCGTGGTGGCCCGCCATGCGTACAGCGTGTATGTATGGTAAGCGGGGTGACTTATTTAAATTATACAGTAATGGTTTGGCTAAGCCCTTACCTATGATCCTCCATTACAAACCAGTGCCTTATTCACTGGGGCGTGTGCAGAGAGAAGTTAAGGTAGAGTTCAGAGCGGGCTTCCGTACTCCGGTATGAAAATCAGATTTCCGACATACAGACAGCTGACAGCTCATTTTTTTAAACTGTTTTTATTCATTTTTGACAAAGTGGTAATTACAGCAATTTGAAAGCATATTAAAAGCAACCAGGATAAATATTACAAGTATCTCTATGCAGATATCAATTGGATAGCATAATAAACAATGGTTAATTTAAAGTTACTCTGCTTGTTGTTCTTCTACATTAATACACAGAAGAAAAAGGAAAGATCATAGGGGAATTTTTTTATTGGTTGACCGGGCCTGAGGACTAGTTAAGCAACCATAGAGGGTTGCAGGACCTCTCCTATTAATACAGCCCGGGAGACTACAAAAACTTTCTCTCAGAATGGTTTAATCGGCGCACAGTCCCACCAAATGTGCCTGAATGTGCCTATAGCTTTGGAGCATTTCCAGCAGATGTCAGGTACATCCGGGCAAATCCTTTGTAGTGTGAAGGGGCATTTATACCATCTTGATAAGAACTTGTATTGAGTTTCTATAAGAGCTATATTCTGTGGGCTTCAGAAGGTGCACTGGAATATTTTAGACCAATCTCCGTCCATAAAGTTTTCCTCAAAGTCTTGAAAATCCTACTCTCAAGCCCTAGTGAAAAGAGGTCGATCCGGGTACCAAGACTGAATGATCAATTGATATAGTGAGGAGATTGTGTGTGAAGGAGTGCCCATGGCTAGGCAAAGTTTCTCGAAGGGAGTTACTCACTTTGAGGGATGTCCCACTCCTGGCGGAGGCTGCCAAATATACAGATGCCATCTATCCCCACCAGCTGGTCTAATCTGTAGATCCCGCATCCAACCATTTTGGGAAATTAGAAAAATGTAGGTTCTTGTTAACATGTGAGTTAGAGAAACATGTGCGCATAGGATAGTCCAGCAAGGATATCAGGGGAAATGTTTTCAGGCACTTCCAACATTGTAGGGTTGGGAACTTCGTCAGATGTCATATAGGGGAAGATATATCGCCTATGGAATAATTTGCATGGGCATCTGCATAGCCTGGCCTTTTAAATAAACCCACTGTTTCACATCCTCCTCCCTTGACCAATCAAGGACCCAAGAAAGCAAGGACGCATTATAGTAACCTGCTATATTGGAGAGTTGCCGGCCTCCATCAGCCTTGTTACGCTCTAGAACTTCCAACTTAAGTCTAGGACGGATTCCTCCCCAGATAAAGTCTCTGAACTATTTCCCGATGGAGACGTACCAGGAGGGGTTAATGGTAATCAGAAGGGTCTTCAGCAAGTATAAGATTTTGGGGAGTGTATTCATCTTCAATATGTTCACACGTCCAAGCCAGGAGAAGAACATCAAATGTTTATTGTTAATTTTATGTTCACTATATTTTGACTATTATTTTACATTTCATCTACTCGCTATAAAATATTCGCATAGCTTTTGGTGCTGTGATCTGCTGATTGATCTTGTGCAATTTACTAAATACCAAACACAGCGCTGGATCCAGATTTATGAAAAAGAGCTGACTTACATAAGTAAGTCGGCTCTGAATAGTTACTGCGCATGCCCGTGCCTATACCTCTGCCGTCTGATGCTGCGTTCCATGTGGAAATCAGCTTCCGCAAGGGGGCAGGGCCACTCACCATATGTATGAGATACACATGATAGGGGGCGTCCGGCAATTAAATCATACAGTAAGGGCTGGCTTTAGCCCTTATGTATGATCCTCTATTCCGCATGCCTGGAGATATATGCACAATAGTTAAGGTTGCCTCCGGGTTACGGATTCATAATTCCCACGCAGGAGAGCAGGGTGAGTGCCATGCTCTCCTATGTGCGGTATTGTGAATGAGAAATTCTGTATATTGGTCTCTAAATTTCATTATTATTATTAATTCTGGATAAAGATTTCCTAGCGGGAATCCGGCCCGTTTATCGGCTCACCCCCTGCTGGGACTGATAATCGTCCTAGTGTATGGCCAGCTTTACAGCGGAAAATTTTGGCTTGTGTTTCAAATATGTGTGCTTTCGTAAATGTGCTGAATGCAACATATTACTTGGGTGCGGTGGCCATACGTAGGGTCACAGAAATGGGTAATTCAAGTATAATGAAAAGGAGAATATTCACTAACATATTTGTGCTCACAAACATTAGTCAAAATAAAATGACAACAAAATATACAAGCATGCAATAAAATAAACAGAACCAAATAAACCTTTAATGCTGGTACTAACAAGAAGAGAATTTAGCAGCAAACACAAGCAGAAACAAGGAAAAGCTCAATAATATCTTAGTTGATCAGTCACCAAAGTAGCCACACTCCAACAAACACCACTAACGCCAAACAGGAAGCCAGCTATGTTTTAATATTTTAGTTCATTTATTATTGGGCTTTATTATACCTAGTGCTGGCTGGATTTTTCTTCCTAATATTAATATGCTATATGTCTCTCATACTCCTCTTTTCAAACAAGCCCCCAAATTGTCAGAGGAAAACCCTGTGTGCTAGAGGATCAGCTGATGGGCTGCATAGTAATTAGACTTAAAAGAAGTTCATTGTCATTGTGATGTGCGTTTTTTACATTTAACGCTTAAAGCATAACTTTTTTTTCCATAAGCGTTGAATAACTCATGCTAACTTTCTTTATCTTAAATTATAGAAATAATTAGAAAACAAATTTTTAATGATCAAAGATAAGATGGAGAGATCTGATTTTTCAGTGAATTTCTTAACATAGAATGTATGGGAATCTGCATCCAAGCAAAGCGCAAAAACAGAAAGAATCCAATCTGACGCACAAAAAACGGATAAATCGGAATTCTGGATCCAGTCACAATTCCACAGTCATTATCAAAGCCTCTCAGCAAAACACTGGAAGAGTGGCTCTTATTCTCAACTATTCAGGAAGTGATAGAATAACCAGGGTGCCAATTTCATGTCACATGGTTTGTCATGTGACTGTTGACTTAAAATATTTATGCTTGTGATGCCTTTCAGCAATATAAATATGCAGTGAAAGAAGTCATTCAGCACAATCAGCACAGAACCACGTATTATCATGCACATTTTAAACAAATGATGTTGAGAAACATGATATGCGAGGCAACAGAGTACAATAAAGTAGAATTCCACTGTGAGATGTCTGCTACTTTGTCTGCACAATCACACTGCATCAAATCCCCTGCCATCCAGATGTTAATTAAGCAGCCAAAGAATGACAGCAAAACATCTGATGTTCCAATTTAACAGATGGCATTAAAGGGTGTTTAGAATTTCTGCTTGCAACTGTCATTGAGAACAATAGCTGTGGTAACTTTTTGTTGACTACTCGAACCCTTCACAAAACTTTAGACGCAACTGATGGAAAATGAATAAGTCACATACATATTAACATCTAAAAATTGTGCACTCATGTATTAATCAAAACTTTTATTTTGACAAAATCAAATGTCAGTTTTGCTAATGTTTTCTATGTAGCATATACCGTAAGAGAAATATAAAATGCAGTATCTTTTGAAAGCTGCAATAGAAGTATTGATGGCAGGGTACAAGTGGTACAACATTGTCTTAAAGAAAATGGTTATGTTTGATTGCTTTAATAATGTATATTTTGCAAATTACCAGTAACCAAGAACAATGGATGTTCACATCTTTCAACTTACAGTATATAATTGAGTCACATCAATACTTTTGGGGTATATTTTATATCTAAAGAGGTAAAGTGGAGATGTTGTCCATAGCAACCTATCAGATTCTAGTTAATAATTTTCTAGTGTGGTAGGTAGAATCTGATTGGTTGCTACAGGAATCATATTCACTGTCAAAGTTCTAATTATTCACCTCTTAGACATCTTGGGCTGGATCCAGACTTTGTTAAGTGCATGAACTTAGTTACTCAAGGGCTAAACCATGTTGATTTCAGGGGGAGCCAAGTTAATTGTATTCTTTGCATGCAGGGATATATCTTTGAATTGCTTACTGCACACAGATACTGACCAGCTTTACTATCACATTGTTATTTAGACTTGGGATGGGAAACATCACCTCTCAACTCTAATACTGTTTGCAACAGATGAAATATGACTCCCCTGAAATCAAAATGGTTTAGCCCTTGAGTAACTAAGTTCATGCACTTAACAAGGTCTGGATCCAGCCCCTCATTTATAGTTTATTGCAGGGTTGCCAATTCTCCTGGAATGCCCGGGAGACTCCCGGAATTCGGGCAGTTCTCCCGGTATCCCGGGAGAGCTGGCAAATCTCCCGCAAGTGACTTGAGGCTCGTGGTTTCATGGAAACCATGGCCTCAAGTTCTGCCCCCCCCCCCTCTAGTATACTAGTGTTGCTAGAGCCAGGGAGGGACTTTATGACGCAATTTGCGCCATCAAGCCCCCTATTACTGCAAAAAACAGGTAAGTATTAGTTAAGGGGTGGGGCTTAATGACACAATTTGCATAAACTACATCATTAAGACCCCCCTCCTGCATGCATCTCTAGCTGCTGGCAAAAGTCTGCAACCCTGGTTTACTGCTTAAATGGTTACTGTGGCCACACAAACATTACCAACAGTGTGAAAAATGTGAGAATATATTATATCATATCTATATTTCATTGTTATGTGAATAAATAAATGTTATTTAAAAAGAGCTATATAGAGATACAGTTTCCTGTGGCTGGATCAGCTGCTGCCTGGGAGAAGCAGGACACATGGGACACTACCCATGATGCTCAGTCATTCTGTATTTCACAGATTAGTTAGCAATCCTGCCTGTGGCATTTAAAAGGCAGAGTCATTTGCTTCACTACACATCTTTGTTAAGAACCTGTCTTGGCCAATCAGCGTATGACAGGCTCCAGAGAGATGAGCTTGTAAAACTACAATTACTTTAACTGGAATGGACATGGAGGACTATTGATCCTGGTTTGTCTTATAATATGTCAAGATGAGCAACAAGAAAAAATAATTGAAATGGAGCAACAAATGAACACTATGGGGCTGATTCTGAGTTAGGAGCAACAGCAAATAAAGGAGTAAATCTAGACCTTGGAATAACCAGGTTGAAATGCAGGGAAAGTGCATTTTAAATGTGCAGGCAGCATTGAGGTTAAGAGTTAACGTTTCATAGCGCAACTGTAAATTGCAGGTAAAATAATGAAAGCGCGCCTTAAGTAAAAGACAAATGTTTTCTTTACATACAAAATTTTACAATAAATCAGGGTTGCTGACTTTTAAAAGCTTCCCTCCTGGAGATCCCAGAGGGAAGACATAGATGCATGCAGGGGTGGGGCTTAATGGTGATATTTATGCAAATTGTGTAATTAAGACACACCCCTTGCCTATTAATTACCCCTTTCGTGGTTTCATAAGGATGGGGGTAGGGTTAGATGACGTAATTTGCGTCATCAAGTCCCTCCCTGTCCCAGGCAGGGGTGCAGGACTTGAGGTCATGGTTTCCCTTGCGGGAGATTTTCCGTCTCTCCCGGGATGCCGGGAGAACTGGCCGAATTTCGGGAGCCTCCCGTACATTCCGGGAGAGTAGGTAATTATGCAATAAATTGCCAACCTTTGTATTTCAACATATATTGTCCTGGTGCAGATTTGCTGCAAGTTTTATATTTTCTAGATTGCTCCTGGCTCTAATTAATCCCCAAAGTTAAGTTCTTACTTTTGTTTAATTACTAACTTTTAATTTTTAACAGGTTTTTATATAGTGCCGTCATATTACGTAATGAAACGTAATTACTACGTATTACGTAGTAAAATGATCAAATGCTGACCCCTGATGCAGAACCCCGATTGCCACAGCAGCAGGATCAATGCCAGATCCCGCTGGATCCAGCGTTATGTATGGGGGAGGGGAGACAAATTATCGCTATTTTATAAAGAATTTGTATGTCGTCTCTGCTCTAATTGCTCAAATTACAAAAAGGGTTCTCCTTTTCATTGGCCACCAGCAACTGATGAAGGTTTTTCTATTCTAAAAAGCATATTTACATCAGCTCCTGTATTGATTCAGAATGGAGATTGAAGGTGAAAGGCATGACGTGATCATCGAAATATGAAGTTCCTGTAATCAGCAGATAAGCCTGATGGACTCTCTTTGTGAACCATTTTCATTTCCATATTTCTTATAGACTGGGGGTCGTATTCACAGATCCGTTTTCACGTGGAGTTGCGTGCGTATTTTTGGGAACGTTTTAACTGCGCATGCGTACATGTGTAGTAACTTTATTTACGTAAACATAGAATATACGCACGTAAGTGCTATAGGCACGGACATGTGAGTCGCACTTGGGGACATACGTACGGAGGGGCGGGGTTGAAATACGTACCTCAAAAGTTACGCGAAAGAGGGTGGGGGGAGGCATTTAAATGAGTCTTTGAGGGCGTGGTTACATAGAATCGCACGTACGGCATATATATACGCACGTAAGTACACACGTAAAAGTTAGAGGTGCTCTATGGAGGCGTAAGTCTATGATTGCGCGGCCGTGAGAGGGGAGTGTCATGGGTGTTGGTGGGTGTTGGCTTGCTACGTGCGTGCGTATAATTGCGTACTTTTGAACAATGCATCTCTGAATATGGCCGTGGGTTCAAAGAATGGGAAAGCTGTAAATCTTGTAAAACGTGCCAGAATTAAGAGCAGTTACGCTTTCCTTTTTGTACTTTTATAACCTTTGGCAATCCCTAATCATCTTTGTGGGTCCATTTCCTACTAGTTTTGTTTTAGTTGATAGACTCACTTTATACCTTACCATGGAATTCCTACCCCAAAGGCAGCAAATTATTTACTTACAAAGGAAGCATTTTTTTTGCACAGAGTTCCTAATGATTGTGGGGTTCAGTTCACACCTACAGTAATTTTGGAAACAGTTTGTACTTCTCTTGGTATTTTTGTAAACTTTGCAAAAGGTTTTCCATACACAATCTAATTGTCAAACCGTGTGGACTAAGCAGACATCTGAGATCTTATCTAAATTATCGTACAGCACAGACCTTTTCCTGGGGGTATGCCGCTGCACCCTCTAGTGCCCCACTAACACTAGTCAGGAGTCAGGACAGTAAGGGACACTGAAGTATGGGTATTAGCGCTCAGTGTTGCATGCTAATGTAGTCAATTCTATGGCCTAATGTATATCTAATGTGTCCCAAGAGAAGATCGGGAAGGGGGTTGATGTTGATCCCTGCCCCCCTGAATCAGTCCAGGTTGATGGCTATAAGGAATTTATAGTTAAGAAGACCATAAACTATCATATATATTGGAGAATACAATATCTTCTCTGCTGGCATGGAAATGTCTAGAAGATGATTCTTGAATATGCTGAGGATGTTCATGTCCATCTTGTGATTAGAAATTTAGTCTATTGTACACTGAATAACCTGGCCCTTAGACGTCCAGAGGGTGTCACTGATCCTGTCATAATCTGTCCATAATCTGTCCATATCAAAGATGACTAGAACTGTTTCATGTAACTCTGGTTATGATTACTTGCCCTCAAGATAACCCTTATCCAAGATGGCCAAGATATCTTCAAAAAATTCCATCTTGGAAATTCATTTCTTGTTTGGGACTATAAAAGACACTAACTGAAAAGAAGCCTTTGCTTGTGTATTGTGTTTCTGTACTAGAGACTTAAGCAGGGTACACACTGGAGAGAACCAAAAACTGTGCTTAAAGCACAGTTAGGCCCCAACCCTTTTGAGGTCCGCGAATCGGGACATTCCTGTCTCAGGGTAAGAGGGAGGGGGGAGGCCCATGTACAAATCCTGCACAAGGGCCCCCTCACTTCTTAAAATGCCCCCACTGTACTATCAAACAATACAGAGATGCTCCTCAACCATAGTCCTGCCTGTTCTTATATACAGCAGCCTTAGCCAGCAGCGGGAGGAGGAGGTGGCGGCCGGATCGTCTGGGACAGCGCTGGATCCAGCAGTGAAATCGTTCCAGTGTGTACAGCTGCAGAATCACCACATAATCGTGAGTATATCTTTTAATTGTTTAAATATTGTTTTATTTTTTCCAGAGTGTGCCCTGCTTTACACTGGGAACTTTCTCTTTCTTAGAATTTAACCATTGAATATTTTGAATTTGTTTTGTTTTTGTAGATAAATCCTTTGTGCTTTGAAAATGATTTGGCTATTGAACTATCATCTGTGATACCAAAATACCAAAAGTGTGACAGAGTATAATCAAGCCTGGATTACATCAGTCCCGTTCAAATCAATGGGCCAGATCCAGAACAACGCTTCGGACGTAAAATCGCCTTTTGGTAAGTACTGCGCATGCGCACCATAGAAAATACGCTCCGTAACGTAGCGTAATTGTGAACGTATGGGCCATTCACGTATGTGTCACATAATACTTACGCGTGGCCATGCCAATTTTCCGTTAGTCCAAAATACATCTGAAATACGTTAAGTAGGCAGGGGTTTGTATTTAAAGTGTACAGTATGGGCGTGTTTAGTTGCGTAAATTCGTGTTGCCCATACGTACGTGTGCATATCACTGCGGTTACGTTGGCAAAAGTTAAGGTAGCGTTTGGAAAGCGTATTTTGAAATTTCAAAATACGTACGTTCAAGGGGTGTTACTAGGGGTGTGTATAGAATATACGCACACGAAAATACGCTACGCGAATAAATGTGCGGCAAACGTAGTTCTGGATCTACCCCACTGTTTTGGATCTACATGTCTGTCAGTTTATGGTTTCACCTGTTTTGCATGTACTCTGAAACTCTGGATCAGTCCAATAATATTTTTCAGCCAAGCCTGTCATCTCAGAAAATATGTGAGTGAGGAAACGTCTATAGATAGGAAGTCCATATAATTAGGTTAACGTTCCTGCACAGATGGGACTTTCATGATCAAACAACAGCTTCAGACTGAACATCATCATTTGTCAGGCTCAAACATACAAACAAGTGTGTCATGTTCAAAGTGTGAGAATCAATATGGAAGGAATGATGCTTCATTTTTTGATACTTTATTGAAGCTGTGTAGTGAAGGGTGAAATAAGATGTGTTAAACATGGACTACTAACCGAACCTTAACGTAATTCACATGTAACAGGGTAATGAATGTGTGGAATATTTCTTTTTTTCTCTCTTGAAATATATTGTTAATATCATCAAGATTGTATCCATTTTATAGTTACATCTAAAGAATGTGGGAGAGAAATGTAAAGAAGAAGTTGAAGAAGCAGGCAGCTGTATGTTAGCATGGTGTTTATGAGCTATTCCTATACATCAATTCATGATGCTGAAATTAGTTTTTAACGGGCACACAAACAGAAGAAGGGAGTATTAGCAGCTGGGAACTGTGGCCCTGATTCATACCTAAGAAGTGCGTAATTGCACGATCTTGTGTAGTCAGTGTGACTATGCAATCTAAGTAGCGCTTAGGCACGGAGATAACCTATGTGCAGTCTTTAAAGGCCGCACAGTTTTTTATGTGAAAAGATGTGTGCCACGGCAGCCTCAGGGAAAATAAGATAGAGTGGGTGTGGGGGGATGTAGATTAGGCTGGGAGGGAGCACTGGGGATTGTCCGTGTGTATATTCCCTCCTTAAGAGTGAAAATACACATGTTGACTTAAGGTTCCTATGGCACTTGTAAGTACTCTTAGGCACCTAAAAATGGGGGTGGGGCAGGGGAGGGGACCTGGGAATGTGTATCCTCACCTACGGATCATACACGTAAGTGTATGGCCAAGGTGAAGAAAATAAGCTGGCTCCTCAAGGGCCTTACTATTGAGGGTAGCAATTCAATGTAGTAGATAATTATGCTCCAGACTTTGCAAAGATTTTCAAGGAGCTCCACAATACACTGGTAATGCATGCCATTTAGCAAGCCTACATACCCCGGGTCATAGGCTCCCATGCAGGGTTTTTTCTAGGAACAACAAGCAGCACTGGAAATATACGAAACAAGTTTCCGTTATGGTTAGGGGGGCTCAGTATTGGGAGAGGGAGGAGAGCAAATTTGATTGCCAAGGGAACTGAGAAGATTAAATCCTCAGATGTCAGGAAGATTACTTCTTTCCATAGGGGGTTACACTTTGAGAAAGAAAGAATCCATGTGGTCTGCAATTTCTCTGACAAAGCATGTAAACACCGTATAATTTATTTTTACATATATTCTTTCCAGAGAATGAAAGAAAAATGCTCTGTACTTACTTACCCATACTCAAGAATTCACTATAATGATTGATCGCTGCGAGTTCCCGCTGTGAGGGCTCCCATTGAGAATTAGGGACAGCTGAAAGTTGCTTTTCAGCTGTCCCTGTTTCGAATGAGAGCCCTTTCAGAATATTTTTTTTTTTAATGAATGAGTGAGTATGCGATTCACATACTCACCCATTCCTTTTTGGAACCGCCGCCGCCGGGGACTAAGGATTAGGTTGCGTCATGGGGGACTTAGGGTTAGGCTGCAGGGGGGGGGCTTAGAGTTAGGCTGCAGGGGGGGGCTTAGGGTTTGGGTTAGGGAGCGGGATGGGGGAAACAGCTATCGGAGCACCGTGTTCGGTGCTCCAGGGATCGATTGCTATGCCTCATCGAGGCATAAGCAATCGATATCCCAGCCAGTTCTGAACAGGCTGGAATATCGATTGCTTATGCCTTTCGAAATAGGGCCATTCGCTACGGTGACGCACACCCATGATTGATGTACTCTATGTTAGTGTGAATTTTATTTATATCTTATCTGATCATATATTAGCTTTAGATTTTACAGACGAGTTAAAGTTAACATAAAAGCTCAATGAGGTATGAAGGAAAAGTAGGATTTTCTGAGACATGGATTGGGCTTTACCCAACATCAAAATATTACACTAATTGCTCCAGTCCATGTAACTCTTACCCTAGGATAGACCTATTGTTATGCAGAGGCACTGCAATAATTAAACACTTCCAAAGAGGTTGTCCCCTGGTTCAATCATTTAGCTGTCAAACAGAGGCCTATCTAACCTTTAGTTTGGATGGAACTCACCAGGGGTGCTGACTAAGGATGGGGAGAGTGTGTCACCCAGCAGCGCCACCTACGGCCAGTAATAGAATGTCACACAGCAGTGCAATGCTCACACAGAATAGCCTCTGTAGATCTAAGCCTATCTGCTCCATTCCGCTGCCTGTCAGGTAGTGATGCAGCTGTAGAACAAAAATCCTATGGGACCCAAAGATACCCACAGAAAAGCGCTGCTATTTAATGTGTGCACTAAATCTAAATGTAAAGATTACTTATCATCCAGACATCAAAGCTTGAGAAGAACAGTACAAAAATTGTTACATTTATTTGTTAAAAATGACACAAAATCCTGGTGAATTTCAACATTATAAAAACAGTGACCACAGCCAATTTAGACCATAACAGCAGAAATAAATGCTACCAATTTCATACAACACATTGCATCCTTATTCTCCAATCAAGACCCGCTAGCTAAAGAGACCGAGAAAAGCTTACCCTACATATATAACTAGCGGCCTCACGGCCAGAACTTCGCCCTTCCGGGTAGTACACTTTCCCTTACCTACTCTAGACACGGGATCGGGTCACAGTGGTGGACATGAGCAATGAAAAAGGCTTCGGTCATACAGAGAAAGAAGATAGGCTCACTCTGGGACACCGGAGCTGAGCATGTCCGGAGTGAGCCTATCTTCTTTCTCTCTATGACCGAAGCCTTTTTCATTGCTCATGTTTACCACTGTGACCCGATCCCGTGTCTAGAGTAGGTAAGGGAAAGTGTACTGCTGTTAAGGTCTAAATTGGCTGTGGTCACTGTTTTTATAATGTTAAAATTCACCAGGATTTTGTGTCATTTTTAACAAATAAATAAAAAAAATTTGTACTGTTTTTCTCAAGCTTTGATGTCTGGATGATAAGTAATCTTTACATTTAGATTTAGTGCACATATTAAATAGCAGCGCTTTTCTGTGGGTATCTTTGGGTCCCATAGGTTTTTTGTTTTATTTGTGTATTAAGCAGCTATGTAGAGCACCTCCCAGATTAGGGAGTCTATCTATTGGAATATATGAGTATGGTGCGGCAATTTGTTTTTGTTTGCAATAAGTGATGCAGCTGTGGCAGAGAAAAAGCTTCTACAGCTCCGTGGAGGAGTTCTGACCACCATGGGTCAGACTTATAAGACAGTTAATTTCCACATGTTGTATGTGCTTGGCATTTAGATTGTACAGCATGGGCTGGGTTAGGCATTTAGGTACAACAAGGTATTACGTATGACCAGAGATACGCAAGGAGAAGTTATGGTAGAGTTCTGACATGTAAGTCAGCTAAGTTACATACACACAAGGGAGTGCCAGGGGGGGACATTATCCCTAGCAGTGCGTAACTTAGGTATGCATGCGCACGTATAACTATCTGAGGTCTGTATCTGGCCCATGTCTGTAATGGTGCTCTGCCCTCTGCTGAGCTGTAGAGGCTTTCTGCCAGAGCTGTGCCTCTACTATGTGTAATCATTAGCATCACATGCATTAAAGTACAGGCACCAGACTACATATGGGTAAGGGGGTGGTGGTGGAAGGGCACCAGTTACTTCCTTTGCCAGTGGGATAGGGATCCCTAGACACACCCCTACTGTCAAGACTACTTTAGGTCTCCTGGATAGCCCCCAAGCAAGAACTCCCTGTAGATTAAATGACACCTTCTTGAAATCCCACATATCAATCTGTAATTGAAGAAACTGTAACAAATAAAAAATAAAGAAATAAATAAAAAGAGCTAAATCAAGCATGGTAACCGCATTCCAATTCTCCAATCAGAAAACTGAGTGCTGCATGTTTTCATGGTTACCGGCATCAGTCATACCTAGTCCTCGTCAGTCACACCTTATAAATAGTCACTCACTGATCATCACTCATCATTTGTCACTTGTCAGTCAAGACCCATTCTTCATCACTAAGTGATCGTAACTAATTATGCATCACACATTATGCAGCTGACATAAATCTTCTTTTTTCGTTTTCCATTCGTTTGATTTCAGTAAACAAAAATGTTTCTGTCATTATAAAGTCCAGAATGACTCAATGTTTGATAACATCAAAAATTGGACACTATTTATGCAATGATTATGGCACTTTTCTACAATTTATAAAATGCATTATAGAAACTATTATTTGAATGGACAACAAGATTAGATGCAAAGTTTTACTTATATTAATATTTAATGGGTATGGACATTTCATTGTAGTTATACGAATCATATAATCTTGTGGAAGTTTATTTATATTCAATTATTTGCTTTTAAAAGATGAATTTAGTTACGTTTGATTCACATTAGTAATGAGGGAATATGAGCAATGTATTTATTTTATTCCAAGTCATTTATTTCATTTTTTTGCCAGCTGCAAAATATCTTATTTACCAACAAATGCCTTCTAATTATTATTTATAACACTTTACTTGTGAATCACAATAAAGCTTTACATAGGCCACTGGTCAGGCAGATTGATAGACTTGTCCTTTTTTATTTCTAGATATTTATGTCTTAATCTATGCCATTGCTGCTTCCTACTCTTACTAACATGCTATTTGCATTGCTGATTTAATAAGGGTTATTATTATTATTATTATTATTATTATTATTTTTAATTGTTAACCAAATAAATGAGATACTTATCCTGATAAGCAATCTTTCCTTGTGTTATAAGGATATTAGCTGTTTAGTATATTAAATGAAACAACAACACAACAAGCTCTTGGGGACACAGATCTACAGGTAAAAGGAGTATTAGCATCCATAATATATCTTCACTGTTAAGCAGGATAGCGCTGGAACATTGAAGCCTGGAGGGAAAGGTTTTTCCCCACAGAAAGAAGCAAGACCAGCTCAGTCCCACAAGTCCCATCTGTTTAGCATTAAAAATCAAATTTAATTAAAGACATTTTAGAATGAAATATACTTCAGTAAGGATTTAGAAATGGTGATCAGGCCCGACAACAGAAATCTTGGGGCCCCGTAAACTTGTCTTTTGGGGCCCCCATCCCACCTCAATAGTGGATTGCAGGGGTCCCTCTGAAACTTGGGGCCCGTCACAACTGTACCCCCCCCCCCCC
>WWET01000267.1:133300-148684 GCA_011038615.1 Limnodynastes dumerilii | reverse complement strand
CTAAGGCTCCGACTACTTTTTAACAAGTCGGATGTGCCTTGCACATCCGCATACTACTCTGAACAGCACCTTTCGTGCTATTCAGAGTGCGCTATAGGATGCACGGAAGTGCATCCTTGAATAGCACATATTCAAATGAGCATGTGCGATTCCGCATCGCACATGCTCGGAACTCTGAATCCGGTCCTTAAACCTGAATTGTGTCAGTACTACCTTTAAATTAATTTAGTTTCATATGAAAGAAATCAGGTGGAAGCTTTATGACTGGGGAAAACTATGCTGAATAGCAGGGGAGGCAATTTCTCTCGGTTGCTCTGTGTTGAGGGATGATGTTTCCTAGTCCATATATAAATAACAGTGAATAAGTAAAGCTGATCAGTATCTGTGTGCAGAAAAAAGGGGTATCTGGATGAATAGATTAGTTTGCTAAAGGGCAGCTTTAAAGGTTTTCGACACATTGTATTGCGGCAGTGCGGTAGTGACAGCAGTCACTTTTTGACTTCTACAAAAGAAGAAAGTGTGGACTCAGTGACGAGTAAAGATTTGAATGTAAGATTTTCCTCTAATCCTAATTCTCATCCCTACCCCACCCCTTCTATTAGTCTAATCTTAACCCTTCATGTCCTGCAGCCTAACCCTAACCTCACCCTTCTATAAGCCTAATCATAACCTTCCATCTCCTGCAGACTAATCTTAACCCCCCATGTCCCACAGCCTACCCCTAACCTTCTATGTCCCGTAGCCTAACCCAGGGTTGCCGACTTTTTAAAGCTTACCTCTGCGAGAACCCGGAGGGAGGCCATAGATTGCTGCAAGGGGGGACTTAATGACGCGATTTATGTAAATCGCATCATTAAGCCCTGCCCCTGCCAATCATTCATGTAATCTCTAGTGTTACATGGTCTGGACAAGACTTGATGACATCAACAAGCCCCGTCCATCCCTAGTAACTATGGATTACAGTTGTAATTGATGGCTGGTCGGGGCTTGCGGGAGCTTTGCCGACTGTCCCAGGATACTGGGAGAACAGCCCAAATTTCTGCAGTCTCCCGTATATTCCGGGAGAGTAATCCTGGCCTAACCTTAACCTTCCCCTTCTATGAAGCAGTCCTCACAGAAAGCCACACCAAAGCCTGGTGTCAGGGAGAGCATTTTTCTGTAATGGGAACAAGTACTTTGGTGAAATAGGGCCATTCGCTATAAGTACCTCTTCCTAATAGTAAGAATCGTAATGTGACTCAGCGGCAATTCAGCTTTGTCTGTGTCAGTATCAAAGTTGGGCCTATTTTACCAGCAACTGCATCCCTCAGAAATCATATGAAGATAAATGAAGTATTGGAGAAATATTATAAAGATATTTAGAAGGTGACATGAATCCTACTTTACTCAGTCATTACAAATTACATCTTTATTACTTTATTTCTAAAATCAGTGTTGCAAGTGATGGAAGGAAATCCTTCTACCTCCATAATCACATATTAACTCCAACAACAGCTTCATAGAAAATTCTGTAGTGAATAATAAATTCATAAACCCAGCTACATATTACATTGATTTTATTGTTCATTTTAAGAGGAATTGTATATTTCTTTATGTATTAAATGACTGACCATATATTATATTATATAATATATAAGGACATACTTGGTTTATTCTCAATTGCAATTGTTTAATAAAGAGTTAGTACAGAATGAGCAGGTAATGTGTATATATATATAAACCAGGGGTGTCTTGTGAATAAGGTTGTTTGTCTTCACGCTCCTGTGAGGTAAATTAGCTCCTGGAGGTTTGTGTACTTGGAAATCATCAAAGACTCATATTGTCACATTAATGCTAAGGATGCCTCCTGGCTATTTAAAATGTTGATGTCTTTATGATTAGTTCAGATTTTTTTTTTACTTTATCTTCTCTATAAACATTATAGATTATTTCTCCCTCTAGTGTAAAGTGAACATTAAGATGCTCCAGTATAGATTATTTCCCCTCTAGAATGAACATTATGATTCTCCATTATAGATTATTTTCCCCCTTAGCGAGAAAATAATTGACTTTGTCCAATCTGAATTTACCTAAAATACCATCACAATATGATGCTCAGTATGATAACTTCTATCTGCTGTTAATCGTATGCACTGCAGGCTCCATGCGAATAAATGTATTCATTATCATGATAGAAGGTAATGATAGGCTACACCTGAGCAGTGATGGAGCAACAGTAAAATGAGGCTTTAGGATATAATATATGTAGAAAGTCAACAACAACTTGCTTTTAAATACTTGCAATTAGCTTTGTGAATAATAATAATAATAATAATAATAATAATAATAATAATAATATAAAATTATTATTATTATTAATAATAATAATAATAATAATAATAAAAATAATATAAAATTAATAATGATCTGGATACTAATTTATGCTAAAGGGGCACTTTCTTTCATAAGGATCGGAAAATAGTACCTTTTGGTACTGTGGCACCCAGAGAATCTAGATCCGTCTTGGTAGGGAATCTGTGAGGAAGGAAAGGAGGGATGCAGATAGCACAGTAGTAACATAGCACTGGTACTTAGTACTAGTACTTAGGGGATTCAGACCTCCATACATGTAGCTAGCATGCGGAATTCAGCTGTGGTACGGAGCTTAGGCTCCGGTACTTTGCTGTATATGTAATGGAGCTTATAAAGAGGAAAGTGGAGCTGTTTCACAGCTACCAATCAGACATTGTCTAAGATTTTCTAGAATTCATTACGTAAATGATAGAATTTGATTGTTCGCTATGGAAAACCCTTACGCTATTCCTACTATAATTCTCCATTATATAAACCTCTATGTGATTTAGCTACAAATATGGTGTATTATATGGTATAACAAAAGAGGGGGGGTTGCACCAATCAATACTACAATATTCAAGACTATTCCGGGTGCAGCATACAATTGAAAAATAAACTATAGATTCGAGAAAAAGGAATTACCTACTATAAAAAATAAATCACTAGTGGTGCATACAATTGTTAAACCGTGCACTCCTTCAGTAAGGCAGAGTCAGCTGAGGTCAATTAAAACATACAATCTTTATTATAGCATCTTTAAAACAATGTTATTAGTAGCCAGGCAAAATATAAATGACAATTTTCACCAATTAATCAGTGGAGAATACCAATAGTTACACCACTCAATTCTGTAGAGAGGTATTTACACTTACCCTAATCTGTGCAAGGAAACTGTCCCTTAAACAGTGACTAATGATCGCAAGATCATGCTTCCCCCTTCCGGGTCCGTATCTGGCCTTCCCTTATATAGCCCTCACAACAAGAAAAAAATACCTCCGTGTGACACTATACAAATACTGGTTATGAATAGTCCTCCAATCTCTACCGACTGACGTCCGCCCAGTCAAATAGTAAGAATTGCAGAAGATGCTTGTGTAGAATGGCGAATAGAAACGGTTGCGTCCAGGCTCGGTCAGGCTCAATGCTGGAAAATACCTGAGGCGCGTTTCGCCTTCCGTTTGGATTTCTCAAAGGTGCTTGGGTAGACACACAGGTGCTGATTTAAATATCACAGATGACCACAGATGGTCATCTGTGATATTTAAATCAGAACCTGTGTGTCCGGGTGAGGAGGCAATTACTTTTTTGAAGACCACTATTAATAAAGCTCTGACAGCTGAATCGCGGCTGTATCATTGTTCAAAAATATCTGCAATAACCTTCCCAATAGCTACAGACTGCAGCATAAGTGGCAGGTATAAGGTTAAAATGCTTTTTTGTTAGTATAAATTAGGGTTAGGGTTTAGGATTAGGCAGCAGGGCATGGAGGGTTAAGCTGTGGTGCATGGAGGATTAGAGTAATTCTACTTTATATGGAGGGTTATGGTTAGCACTGATAAAGGGAAAGGTAAGGGTGAGACTGCGAGTAATGGAGGGTTAGGGTTAGGAAAGGGTTAAGGGTAGGGTTAGGTAAAAACTCTTGCCTGACGTCACCTGAGTACTCACAACCGCAAGAGTCGCATATCCGCCGCTTTCTCAGATGAGACCACTGGCAATTGCATATGGAGTATACCACGGCATTAAGTTTCTCCTAAACATTTTGTCAGACTTTAACTAGATTTTTTTTTAAATAAAAAGCAGTACAGTAGCAAATATCACACACAGATCTCTCCTTACTGTGAGAACAGATGTCTTTACAACACTTTCTTTAATTAGTCTTAGTGACAATGCCGCTGTAACCTCTAGCCTTTATTTAAAACTGCTCAGTTGGAAATGGAACCTTTATAAATGGATTTATACAGCAAAGTTTGTTGAAAAAGTGTCACTTTTCAATCAGCAATATTTGTTGATACACCAAAGCCACTAACTAAAATTTACATAATTAATAAATAAGTTACATCATATTTCCAATGCTATTTTGTCATCAGTTTACTCCATTAATACTTGAGGGTAATTTTTTCTTGCACTTAATATAGTATTCCTTGTACAATGGTCATTTATCCAGAGAGAACATCATACGGCAGCTCAATGCAGACTACTGGCAAATGCCACAAAATGAGGTCCCCTTTTTCCAGACAGCAGGATGAGTGGACAATTCCTTAGTTGACAAATCTAAGACTTAAATACTCAGATATATTTAAACCTATTAATTGTCCTAATTATGGTGCAACTGCTCCAATTTGTGAAAGTCAATAGGGGAGATGGCTTGTGAAATCTCTCCCTTTTACATCCTTTTAAACAGTAAATAAAGTAATATTTTTTGTTAATAAATGCCATGTATTAGCGCTGAATAGTATACGTGCAGTAATTATATTTATGTGTCTCTAGTCCTGTCAGTGTTTGCATTTACCGTGTCCCAGTCACGTCTGTCCTGTCACACTGGACTGGATACACACTTCTACATGCACAAATGAACATAATGAAAATTCAACTGTTCCAAACATCCATTTTTCACCACCAAGTAGGTCTATTAGTACAATTAGAGTAGAGGAGGAGATCTGGGTGGTCAAGAGTTCCTGACTTTTGATGCAGGATAAAGGTGTATCATGGCTTAATGGCACCCGGCACCCGCCAATCCCGTCCTCCTGTAGTCAAGTGAGCCAGGGAGCATGTTCTCTAACATTTGATGGCTAAAAGGAAGTGGTTATACTTAAATGAATATTGATTGTTGGGTTCTTTTCTTCATGCCTCATGTTGATTTTTACCTCACTGAAAGTCCCATACCCCCATTTCATATTTCAGGGTGTCCCCCTAATGGCATACCTGTCTTCTTGTGCCCCCTCTCCAATACTTTTCACCCTCACTGCACCCCCTCCATACAAATGCCCCCCCTCTTAAATTTTGACATCTCCCTCCCTATCCTCTTTACATTACACATCTCTTTCCCAACTCTAAATCCATTACACATCCCCCTTCCTGTCTCCCTTACATTAGAAATATGTACTACCACTAATTTCCTCCTTCCTCATTAATTTATTTCTATCTGAGGAACTAGTTGGTATGAAAGCAGAGTAGTGTGTTATATATCATTACTACAAATATATTGAGGCGATACTACAGAGCTCTGCCACAGATCCACTGCTAACAGCTGAACCCGGGTGCACTGAATGTGGAATGGAGGAACAGACATCATTGCCGGTGTTCTGCCGAGCTAACAGCTCCTTCCAGAGACTGTCCCAAGGAACCATGGAATCTTCACAGTAACCACTGCTAGCGTGCTTGCTTAGACTTGCTTTCAACATCTATTTGGCTCTTGGCTTCTGCCTCTTGATTTATTAAACTGAACTAGATCGCTAATTATACCTTTAAACCTTGATTCCTATTGCTGATAAATGTTATGCCCTATGATATTGGGTAAATCTTAACATTTACTTTCTCCTTCTCAATATCCCATGAGAGGATAAGTGCACCACAACCACATCACATATTCTTGGAACTCTGTAAAAGGGGGTTTGGGTGAGTTTTCCCATGTATGCCATTTCCATCTTCACTAACAGTCTGCCTAATCAAGACCCTCCAACATGACCCATTCCATTAGATACAAAATACTCTGCTCCTGAGCCTCCAACTGTCAGTTACTATGGTAACCAGCTTTGTTAGAGCAAAAAAAATATTTTAAATATCAGTTTATTAATTAAAACCAGGTGTGTGAAAGTTGGAAGCTCAGGAGCAGAGTATAATGTACCTAATGGAAGGGGTAGCTATTAGTTTGCAAGGTTTTTATATTATAATCAGATTTGGATTTATTGTGTTGTTGTTTTAATGTTTTTCATTTTTTAAGATTAGCATGTGTTCTTCAAGCTATTATAGAATGCACTTTGAGCACTAACTTTTCTGTTTTAGTATATTAGGGATCTGGGCTCTGCAGTGTCCCTTTGGTTTGCCACTGCCCGGAGCACAAGCTTCACCGGCTCCATCTTTTCTGCTTCCCTTGGGTAGGGCTTAGTATAAAGAACTCCATGTGAGCGATGGTAGTTGGGTTGCCATCTTTTTATTGATAGATTCCCCAACACCCCCCCTTCCCCCTTGGACTTGACATTTTAATTTTTGCTGTTTGGAATTTTTTTTTTTTTAAATGAACCTCTGCTTCAATTAACCGCCCCCCAATGTCCATAAATAGAGAGATTTCATGATTACATGACTTCCATCTCCATTCCGCCCACTTCCGACTTGTGATCATTACAGACTGACAGCCAGTCTGTAAGGATCACTGAACAGGAAATGGCCAAATTGGAGGGCGGACATGATGTGAATCGAAATCACCCTATTCCCGGACATTGTATAATCCAGTAATGCAACACCGGTCTCAATTACCGGACTGTCCGGAGCAATCCCGGACGGGTGGTAACCATAGACGGTATCTGTTTCTCATTCGTTTCCATGGATGTGTAGTACAGCGGGGTCCTGCTAATGGATCCCCATTGGTACTGCATTCAGAGTATGTAACACAATCAAATCTAGCATACAGAAGTCTGCTGGAGTAATAATCTGTGAATGCAGTCCATAATTTCTATCTACACCCTGGTGTAAAATAGACACCAGGAACCGCAAATCTAGTTACAGCTGCAATAATCATTTCTATTGATAAATGCACTACTGTACCCAAAGGACATATGTGAAATTAGCACCTGTCATAAAACATCACAATAAAGAAGCATAATACCAATATTTCCTCTATTCAGTACAACTGTATCTGAAGAATGTCAGACACTTTGAAAATAGTATTCAAGAATACAACTAAAATAATCAGAATAAGAAAATAAAGAAAACCTTTAAAATATATATTTACAGTTTATATTGAATTTAACAGCTGGGTCCACAGATAACACACAGAGCTATTTAACTGTCACACAGAAAAATCATTACTGCAGTAAATTTGATTGAGGATTACCGTAAAATTATTAAGCCACAGAGTTTAATAATCAGTCATGTTTTATATCCCAGACATTTTATTTTACTCCTGCATAGTTAAATTATAACTTTGGCTTAGGTTTAAAACTACTGAATTGTAAACTACAGGAATACATTCAAGTCTATTACTTGAAAGAGAAAATAGTTCTGTCGGTTCAGAATACATTTATGAGCCTGGTTAGCACTAATGCACAACTGTCAGACTAAACACATATCCCCACTGTGACCTTAGGGCTTCTCACTTCATTTTCATGCGATAATGATTGTTTTCATGTGAAAATGGGCAATATAGCATGAAAATGAAGTGAAAAGTATTTACAAAGCATGGATGGTCATGGAAAACCGCTGTTTCCATGGTGATCCATGTAAACATCACAGCACCCCGCTGGCTCGTTCTTCTGAATATGGGCCGGTGCTTTCTAATATTTACTAATTGTTGGAGCGGAGTTTCTCATTCCGCTCTGAGAGTAATAATAATGCCATCTGAAGATGTATGTATTCTATCGGTCTCCCCATATAATACCTGTTATTAGGGGGAGGAAAATGGAGGTATATTTGGGGTAACCACTAAAATACGCATTATTATTGATTATTTATATGGTGCCACAAATTGTCTGCAGCGCTTTACGGAGAACATTAGACAATCACATCAGTCCCTTCCCATACATACATTTTAGGGTTAATTTAGTCAGCAGTCAATCAACCTACCAGTATGTTTTTTTTTTGGCATGTGGGAGGAAACTGGAGCAAACCCACGCAGACACGGGGAGAACATACAAACTCCACACAGATAAGGCCTAGTCCGGAAATCAAACTCATGACCTCAGTGCTATGAGGCCCAAGTGCTACTCACTGAGCCACCATATGTATGTGACATAAAAAAAATATACTATATAATATATACAGTGGGGAAAAAAAGTATTTGGACAGCCACCGATTGTGCAAGTTGCCCCGCTTAAAAATATGAGAGAGGTCTGTAATTTTCATCATAGGTACACTTAAACTGTGAAAGACAGAATCTGCAAAAAATCAGGAAATCACATTGTATGATTTTTAAATAATTTACTTGTATATTCTTGTGGAAAATAAATAATTGGACACCTACCAACCAGCAAGAATTCTGGCTCTCACAGACCTGTTACTTTTTCTTTAAGAAGCTCTTCTATCCTCCACTCGTTACCTGTATTAATGGCACCTGTTTGAACTGGTTATCTGTATAAAAGACACCTGTCCACACCCTTAAACAGTCAGACTGAAACCTCCAGACTGCACATGTCCAGGCCCGTCTAAAGTTTGCCAGTGACCATCTGGATGATTCAGAGGAGGATTGGGAGAATGCCATGTGGTCAGATGAGACAAAAATAGAACTTTTTGGTATAAAATCCACTCGCCGTCTTTGGAGGGAGAAGAATGATGAGTGGCATCCCAAGAACACCATACCCACTGTGAAGCATGGGGGTGGAAACATCATGCTTTGGGGCTGCTTTTCAGCAAAGAGGACAGGACGACTGATCCGTATTAAGGAGAGGATGAATGGAGCCATGTATCGTGACATTTTGGGCAAAAACCTCCTTCCCTTAGTAAGAGCATTGGAACGTGGCTGGGTCTTCCAGCATGACAATGGCCCCAAACACACCACCCGGGCAACTAAGGAGTTGCTCCGTAAGAAGCATTTCAAGGTCCTGGAGTGGCCTAGCCAGTCTCCAGACCTCAACCCAATCGAAAATCTGTGGAGGGATTTGAAAGTCTGTGTTGCCCGGCGACAGCCCCAAAACATGACAGATCTAGAGAAGATCTGCATGGAAGAGTTGGCCAAAATACCTGCTACAGTGTGTGCAAACTGTCATGAATCGCGGTGCGAAACACCGCACTTACCCGCTCCGGCCGGATGCGACTCTCCTCCAGCGTTCCCGCAGTCCAGCTTCATGGAGACTGTCACTGGCACAGTGACAGTCTCCACTACTCACCACCTGGAGTCACGATCCTCTTCCTCTGGCGTCCCACGTGGAGTTCTGGCGCCAGTCCTGGTGCATTCCTGATCCTGATCCAGCCCTGGTGCATTCCTGATCCTGATCCAGCCCTGGTGCATTCCTGATCCTGATCCAGTCCTGGGGCATCCCTGATCCTGATCCAGTCCTGGTGCATTCCTGATCCTGAAATAGCCCAGCGCAACTGTTCACGCCAGCCTGGCGCAACTGTTCACGGTCAGCTCGGCGCAATTCTTCACGCCAGCCCGGCGCGACTCTTCACGCCAGCCCGGCGCGACTCTTCACGCCAGCCCAGCGCGACTCTTCAGGCCAGCCCGGCGCGACTCTTCACGCCAGCCCAACGCGACTCTTCACGCCAGCCCGGCGCACCTATCCTCTGACCAGGCATAGCCGGTCATCTCTATTGGACTTTTGTGTTACTCCTTCACTCCGACATACCAAGCCCTGCCCCACCACTGTTGAACTCTTGTGTTGTTCGTCTATCCGGCATACCGGTCCTGCTTCGCTCCTATTGGACATTACCTTATCTAGTTTAATCTGGCGCTACGCTGTTAACTACTATCTGTTCTGTATCCCATGCAACAACCTTTTATTAAACCCACTAGTTTCCATTTTACTCCTGCTTGTCAACTCACTCCTTCGGCTCCCTGAATGAATTCACAAATCCCCATAGCCGTGACAGTTTGTTCTGACCAAATGAATCCAACCAGGGAAAACCCCCAAGGGACACTGCCCACCTTGGCAGACAGACTCAAGCGTCAGGAGGCTACTATTGGTCAGGTATTATCTTGTCTACATGCACTGGCCAATCAAGTGGGTGCCTTTCAGCATGCTGTGCTGCATCAGAACCAAGCCTCATCTGGGGATTCTGCTTCTGGACCCAGTAATCCTAGAATTCCCCTGTCTACCCCGGCTAAATATGACGGTGAC
This sequence comes from Limnodynastes dumerilii, assembly GCA_011038615.1. NCBI lineage: Eukaryota > Metazoa > Chordata > Amphibia > Anura > Limnodynastidae > Limnodynastes > Limnodynastes dumerilii. The sequence goes on along the minus strand of WWET01000267.1, from coordinate 138,362 downwards.
CCAAAGTCATGTCGGGGGTTCCTGAACTTATGCTTGCTGAATTTCGAACTTCAACCTGAGAACTTTCGTTCTGATAAAGTTAAAATAGCATATATTATTTCGCTACTCTCTGGTCAAGCCTTGAACTGGGTATCTCCGGTTCTTGAAAAAAGTGATCCACTTCTGGCCAATCTGAAAGAATTTCTGGAAACTTTCCGGATTATTTTTGACACGCCCAGTCGCTCTACCTCACCTGCTACAGACATCCTGCGTCTTCGCCAACGTGAGCTTACTGTTGGACAATATGTAGTTCAATTTTGGACACTTGCCTCTGAGCTAACCTGGGGTGAAGATGCTCTGATTTCTGTTTTCTGGAATGGCCTTGCTGACCGCATCAAGGACAATCTGATCTCCTCCCAACTACATGGTTCTCTCAACGACTTGATAACTGCATGCATCCGAGTAGACGTTCGTTGTCGGGAAAGGGCTTCTGAAAGGAGGGAGGCCTCTCGTCCAAAAATCACTATGTCTTCTCGCCCCAGGAATCCATCTTCACCTCCTGAGGAACCCATGCAACTGGGACGGTCTAAACTGACTGCACAAGAACGTCAGAGGAGGGCTAAGGACAATTTATGTTTTTATTGTGGTGAATCTGGTCACCTCCGCCTCCAATGCCCCAAACGTCCGGGAAACGACTGCTTCTAACCCCCACGGAGGAGGTAAAGTTAGGAGTAGGAGTACCCTTAAGATCCTCCACTTCTAGAGACTGTACGTTACCTGTAACCCTCATCATTAACTTCACAGAAACACCTTTGACCGTCCTTCTTGATTCCGGGGCCGCTAAAAGTTTTATATGTAAACACATAATTGAAAAACTTGAGATTGTCACTGAGGAGATCGCCACACCAACGTACCTCACGGCAGTCGGATTCCCGGTGGAACTATTACCCACCGAATGGCTTCTATCAAATTCCGGACGGGAATTCTTTACGAGGAGACCATCCAGTTTTTAGTTCTCTCATCAGCCAGTCTTCCCATTATTCTGGGGTTACCCTGGCTCCAAACACATAATCCCCACATAGACTGGTCTTCTTCTTAAATTATTTGCTGGGGAGAAAAGTGTTTCCAGAATTGTCTGTCTCGTGTGGTCCCACAAGCCCTTCTCCAATCCTGACATACCTATTCAATATCAAGACTTTCGGGATGTCTTCAGTAAACAATCTGCGGAGACCTTAACACCTCATCATCCTTGGGACTGTCCCATTGATCTTCTACCTTGTACTATGCCTCCCCCAAAGGGAGAACCTACCCATTATCACTTCCCGAGACCCAAGCAATGACAGAGTATATTCAAGACAATCTTGCCAGGGGTTTCATCCGCCCCTCTTCTTCTCCTGCCGGTGCTGGATTCTTTTTTGTCAAGAAGAAAGATGGAGGTCTTCGGCTCTGCTTTGACTACCGTGGCCTGAACAACATAACCATCAAAAATCGATATCCCCTGCCGTTGATTTTGGAAATGTTTGATTGTATCAAGGGCTCTACGGTATTTACCAAACTTGACCTGAGAGGAGCGTGCAGCCTTCAACACACGGGATGGTCATTATGAATACCTAGTGATGCCCTTTGGCCTAAGCAATGCCCCCGCTGTCTTCCAGAGCTTTGTCAACTAAATATTCCGAGGTCTTCTGAACAAATCGGTGGTAGTCTATTTGGACGATATTCTGATCTTCTCTCAGGACCTGACTACCCACCGCACCATGGTACATGAAGTACTGTCCCGTCTACGGAAAAACCGTCTGTTCTGCAAGCTGGAAAAATGTATGTTTGAGACCGACAGCATCCCCTTTCTAGGGTTCATCCTCTCCGGTAGCCAGATTCAGATGGATCCCGCTAAAGTGCAAGCCATCTTAGACTGGCCTCAACCTACCACTTTGACCTACCACTTTGAGAGGCATTCAAAGATTCATCGGTTTTGCAAATTTCTATAGACGATTTGTATAGGACTACACTACCATCCTTGCCCCTATCACATCTTTGACCCGCAAAGGCTCCAATACTGCAAAATGGCCTGTAGAGAGCCAGCAGGCACTCCAGCGGTTGAAGGAGGCCTTTGTTTCAGCCCCAGTATTCCGACAACCTGACATCACTCTACCTTTCTTTTTGGAGGTAGACGCTTCCTCTGAAGGTACTGGAGCCGTCTTGTCCCAGAAGTTCTCAGACGGCCAAATCCATCCCTGCAGCTTCTTCTCCAGAAAGTTCCTTCCAGCGTAAAGGAACTATGCCATCGGAGAAAAAGAACTTCTCGCCATGAAACTTGCTCTGGAGGAATGGCGGGAAGGAACACCATTATATTCCAGTGGACACAAGAAAAAAGAAAAAAAAATAAAGAAGGAAAGAGCCAAACTTACCTGACAGGGTTATGCATCTGTCTAAGGACTTTTAAGTCCCGACATTACCACACTGCACATGCACCAGAACTTCAATTGAGATCTAACAGTGATGATCTTGCATCTCACTGTGGGGCCTCAACGAAGCGGTGAGTATTTATAATTTATGTGAATGGAGCTTCCATGCTCACAGTGAAGAGAAGCCAGTTTGGCTAAAGTAAGTAACGTTTACAAATGTAATTTTAGTAAATAGAGCCCCAGGGACAGCTTCAGAGACATATATTTTGGGGTGCATTGGTCAGTCTGCATCCTGAATGTTTCTATGACTGAAATACTGAGACTGCAGTCATATAGCTTACAGTGAGCTCTATTTACGAATAGCTTAATTTTTTTATGAATGAAGCTGTTCCAGGCTTGCTTCGGCTCACAGTGAGCCTGGCAGCTTCGTTCATTAAATTTACCAAAACTTACCTGCCCTGAGAGGTCCTGTGATGATCTCATACTGCGTATGAATGAAGTCCTGCCTTGCGCAAAAAAGTTTTTTTTACATTAACGTACACTGGTTTATCCCAGCGGTCTCCCCATACATGCCCCCCTTTTCCTCCCCCTAATAACAGCTATTAGGGAGAGGAAAAGGGGGGAATATGGGGACATCACTGGGATAACTGCACTAATGCCATTCTGAGATGGCATTAGTGTTACACCAGGAGCGGAGTTTATTTGCTCAAGCATTTAATAAATATTACCAACCGCTGAATAGAACAGGCTGGCGGGGACTGCCGATAGTTACATGGATCGCCATGGAAACTGCTATTTTCCATGTCGATCCATTGTCTGTAAATATTAAAAACTTCATTTTCATACGATAATGCCCATTATCGTATGAGGGGAGAAAAATCATCCCTTGCGATTCCCCCCCTTCCCTGTTCTGATGCCCCTGGTACCACCACTTTTCACTCTTGTTCAGGCACTATAGTGAGGCATAAAACCACTGGGCGTGATGCAATGGGACATATAATGGGCTGGGGGTGATACAATGGGACACATAAGAACAGATAGCCTAACAATAGTGCATATAAAGTATTTCAATATTAATATATAACTGTAGTTGAGTACTGGCACATTTTTAGATAAAAAAAAATGAACTGACTATACCATTTATTTTTCTGGATGGATATTGTAATTCAGAGATGTACAGTTACTTCTTCCTTCAACCCTATAATTTAATATCTATTGTCAGACGACACAACAGACTATTTGGAATTCTACTGGGGACTGTCCTATCATTTCTGTATATGGCTACTGACTTATATACTATGATTTCATGATAATTAGATCTACAAACAAAGTCTGCACAGTCTGCTTACCATTCTGGCGAAGTAATACCTTTGATCTGAGATCTACACTTCACAAGCTGCAAATATAGACAATTTATTCTCATAAGTCATTGTGTAGATGACAGATTTCACTTTATAAAGTTTTGTCATACCAGGAAAAAAGTTCTGTTCTATTCATAAAAAGTTTGATGTTTTTTTTAGGAAGAACACTTCTAAAACACACACAAAAAAAAAAAAGAATATAAAAATAGTCTAAAGCACTACAAGAAAGAATATATGCTTGTCTCATATCAGAATCATTAAATGTACTAAGAGATTATTTAATTTATTTAAATAAAAAGTGAAGCAAAAAAATTACAGCAAAATATTTTCACAGCTGTCTTAATTAGAAACCCCATTTGGGGCCAGATTTTCTAAGCTGTAGGTTTGAAAAAGTTTAGAAGTTGCCCATAGCAACCAATCAGTTTCTAGCTCTCACTCTCCTATTCAGGGCCGGACTGGGACTAAAAATCAGCCCTGGCATTTAAAGCACACAGGCCCATCTTTTGTGGAGTACTGACAGTTTGAAACAAACATTCAACAATAGACGCAGCTACATCATTTAGCAGCTGATAGGGCCATACAAATTATAGGTAAGTCGCAACAGGGACTGTACAGATATAAGCCCCACTTGCCCCCAGGGCTATCTATCTATCTATCTATCTATCTATCTATCTATCTATCTATCTATCTATCTATCTATCTATCTATCTATCTATCTATCCATCTATCTATCTATCTATCTATCTATCTATCACCCATGCATAATTAAAGACAAACAGTTTGAAAAAGCATGGGTATGTTTTGTTTTGTTTATTAATAATGTTGTTTTATTAATTAATTATTATAACAGAACAATTTACTATTTAAACAATGTAAGTACATTTTCAAATAGTTTGGTGTGCAGCCTCTTTATCCATGGGTAACAGTACATCTCTCTTTCTCCTACATATATTTGTATAGATAGATCAAATAAGGTTCACTTACCTCCTTGCTGCTTCTCGCTTGATTCAGACTTAAGAAGGAGCTTGAAATTAAGGACCTGATTCACACTTCAGAATCTTTTTAAAATAAGAACTTAAAGTCACTCCTGGGCAAAACCATGTTGTTTTCGGGGGGAGTCAAGTTAATTGTATTCTTTGCATGCAGGGATATATCTTTGAATTGCTTACTGAAAACAGATACTGACCAGCTTTGCTATCACACTGTTATTTAGACTTGGGCTAGGAAATATCACCTCTCAACACTACTACTGTTTGCAACAGATGAAATATGACTCCCCTGCAATCAACATGGTTTTGCCCAGGAGAGACTTTAAGT
>WWET01000267.1:106997-123118 GCA_011038615.1 Limnodynastes dumerilii | reverse complement strand
TTCCAGACACACGAAGAAAGCCCGCGATGACAGAAGAAAGTTCAGATGTCATCGCGGGACAGCCAGCAGAGGGTGAGTATTATTAAATAGCCTGAACGTAGCTCAGAAGTTCAAAGGAATTCGATTCGAACTTGCCTGAGCTACGTTCAGGCATTCTTAGTAAATAGAGCCCATAGAAACATAGTTCCATACGAATCCTGCTAAGCTAGGGTTTCACCCTCCAGTCAAATCAGGCCACGTACGCACCTTGTGTAGTGATCTGAACGATGACAGAAGAAAGTTCAGATGTCATCGCGGGACAGCCAGCAGAGGGTGAGTATTAGTAAATAGCCTGAACGTAGCTCAGAAGTTCAAAGAGAGCGAATTCGAACTTGCCTGAGCTACGTTCAGGCATTCTTAGTAAATAGAGCCCATAGAAACATAGTTCCATACGAATCCTGCTAAGCTAGGGTTTCACCCTCCAGTCAAATCAGGCCACGTACGCACCTTGTGTGTGTAAGTGATCTGACGTTATCAGACCTGGATCCAGCCTTTTATATGGTCTTCCAGTTAAAAATATAAATTTAGCTTATTATAAAGTAATCTTTAAAAGTCAAAGAATAAATTATTTCCTTTGTAATTTGTAACTTGTTAATACCCTGGAGATTAAGTATTTACTGTCTTGTAAACATTTGATGGTTCTCGGAGGAAAAAAAAAAACTGATATAGGTCATTGGTTCAGCCTCATCTAAAATACTGTTTTCAATTCTCCCGAAGGTCATAAATACATTAGAAAGAGTACGAAGAAGAGCAACATAAATAGTGCATGGCCTAAATAACAAAAAATATAAGTATAATATGTATAGGTTTGAGCGGGGAGGGAGTGGGGATACATGATAGAAGTGAAACATTCTTTAAAGGGAGAGACGACGAGGGATAAAGTGGGGCAAAGTGGGGCAGGACAGAAGACAGGAGGATAAAGGGCCTTGTTCGTGAGAATTAACATCATAAGTAGGGAGGGAGTACACTAAAAGGAGACATAGGGATGAAGTACTTGAGCAGCCGTAGGTAGGACAGGAGGGGATAAGTAAAGGTTTAGGTGAGGGAAGCATAGGCTAGTCTGAAGATGTGGATTTTGAGGGAGCATTTGAAGGGTGTTGGTAGCAGGTCATTCTAGTGCAGAGGGGCATCGCAGAAGAAATCTTGGATGTGGGAAAGAGACATGGGACCGGATTCACAAATACGTCTGTTGGTAAGGTACGTGCCGATTTCTAAGTGCAGCGCTAATGCGCACGCGCAGTAAAGATAAAAGACCACATGTACGCAATCTACGTAACGAAACGCTACGTAGATAGCATAAAATATTTACTACGTGTGCGAATTAGCGCAGCACTTAGAAATCAGCGCGTACCTTACCAAAACACGATGTTGTGAATCTGGTCCATGGTTATCAGGTGGGAGGTGAGGTGGAGGTTGTGTTCGATGGTTGGAGATAAGATAGGAGTGGTAGGGAGTGGTGGAGGAAGAGAGAGCCTTGTAGGTGGTAATAAAGAGTATGAAGAGACGCATGAAATGAAATTCTGAGAGACAATGTAGAGCATGGAACTGAAACTGGAGGCAGGTAGGCTTATAAGTACAATAGCCTCCACATAGAGGTGGTGAAAGCTTATACGGTAGATTCATTTAAACATCCATGGGATAGATATAAAGGGTACAAGAATTAAAATAAACAGAGCAAACTACATTGGCTTCTATCTGCTGTCAAATTCTGTATCTATGTTTTTGTTAAACAGTTGTACTTTTCCATTTTGCAGTTAGTAAATGATCCTTAGTCATTATTATTTTCAGTACACATGCTCTCTTTTACATACTCATTGTTTAGAAAAGGCTAATTAAATAGAACAAATTGCTAATTCTCTTAGTGCACTTTAAATTGACACCCTTACCAATATTTCATAGCTCATAAAACAATGCTAAAAGCTACATCACACTGTGATTCGTGGAGATCAGACTGAAAAAACCAACTGTGATTAGAATTACTAATGACCGTCCACTTTCCTTTTGTGAAGTATCTGAATGTTAACACAGCCGAGAGTATAAATAATGACAAACGAATACTTCCCACTATCATCTTTATTGGAAAATCTATTGCGCTGTTAAGCAAATTACCTGTCACCCTTGTTGCAGTACATTAAATTTTACATTAACAAGGATCTAGCTTTGTATCCTTGATTCAGAAGACCCAGTCCCAGGTCTTGGCAATAGTAATGGCAGAAATAATTTGTGAGTTAATAGACATGAAATGCCATCTGCAGTAGCAGGTTCGAAAGACTAGCCATAATGAATTAAACTCATTAACACCCATTACTGTTATTTATATATTATATTAAAAATGATGGGACCACGGCAGCCATGCTAATTATCTGCACCATCGGAACTTTGCAACAGAGCCACCATTGTATCAATATGTTTTTTACTGAATAATGGTTCTGAGAAAACAACATTAATTGCACACATCCAAAGTAGCACAGCGGTTATTATGCAAGATTTTATTTTAAAACTATCAGTAAATGAAATGCAAATGTTACTTAGTGAGATTTACCATATGGAACATGACATTTATATTGAAAGTTATAGGTAGCATCTACAAACTGCAGAAAAATACTATTGATTAAGTGAAAGATACTAAATATTTTTCACAAAATGGTTGACCACAAGCCTTTTTTACAAGGGTTCTATAACGCAGAGGAAGCCACATTGTGAGTTAATCCAATAGTTAGTCTATTAATTGAACAGGAACTAGTGACTTTGGGCCTGATCCAGACTTCATAACGATAGGAAATTCCGTACAACGCGCACGGAAACAACCTGTCAGTATGTACAGCATGCACAGTACAAAGGAATTCTGTGTCCGTTCAACGCAGAATTCCGTGCGGATTTCAATGTCTGCACATCAGGCCGACCAACTCGCTGTGAGTAAGAGATACACATGGTGGGTGGAATCCAGAATGGTAATCGTACAGTAAAGCCGTTACACATCCCTTACATATGATTCACCATTGTGTACGTTCCCTTCCACATGCAGAATATTTTAGGTAGGGTTCTGTTTTCGGAAGGGCTGTACCTCGTGTGTACAGAATTCTGGTTATCAACTTCTATAGAAGCTGCTCTCAATTCTGGATCCAGCCCTTACTCAAGATTTTAGGTAATGATGTGAATTGGTTCAACCCACAAAGGCCACCCCCAATAAACATTGTAGGTCAGATCCAGGGTGAGACATACGTTCAATGGCGTAACCTATTGCTGCTTACTCTCACACTGCATTATCCCAGAGAATCAACTGCAGCTTATCCAGACTAGAATGCAATTCACATCTGCTATTGCCTACAACTGAAGGGGCGTTTTTAGGGAGGTAAGTGGTGAATTGCAGCAGTGCATTTACAATAAGGGCATGTTCATGCAAACTAACCTGATCCAGACCTGAATGTATGTGTCAATGAAACATTTTGAACCATATCATTTGCACCTACTACAGGGCATGTCTGAGTGTTTGATGATGATAACAGCCAAGACTCCCCAATTATAACAGACCATTGGATTGAATCTGGGTAGACACTATGGACCAGATCCAGACCCCTGCATGTTTTCCGTATGTATGGGTGTTTGTCAGTCCGCACGAGAGAGGAGAGTGAACTCCCCCTGTCACTCCCCTCTATCATTTGTAACAAGTGTGACTTATGCTGCCATAAGGAAGCCTTAAGTCCCACTTGTAGATCAGCGGTTTGTCCGACCACTGATCCACTCGTAAGTGGGTGGTGACACCCACACTGTACACTTTACACGCTTCCCCCCCACCTTAGCAGGCAGATGGGAAGCACAGGCCCTTTGCTCTTAAATGCCAACTAACGCGACATCTGGAGGGTACATGCGCCCTCCAGTCCATTCAGCCCCCTTACGCAATTTGCATATGTAAGTGGGCAATCGTTACTACAGTATGTGTGGATCCGGTCCATGGTTTGTACAGCTGCAGATTTGCACCTTTTGGTGCAATTACTCCTAGATGTGGATCAGCCTCAGTGTTATGTACTTTGCATTGATCAGACATGATTGTTGCAGCGTACACACTAATCAGATATTGTTCCATACACTTGTTTATAATATGATTGTAACAATAAGCATGATAAAAACATGTAGCATTAACATGTGACCTTGCTACCGCTTCAGTAACAAGAATGTTGCACATGCTGGACAGACTTCGAACGCTGGATGTGTATAGTATCATAGTAACGTATGGAAGTCGTCCGTACGTGAAGTGTACCAGTCCTCTGTGCATAGCTGGGTTTAGCCCTCACATACAATTGCCTTGCCCGCCTGTTTACACTTACGTGTGAACAAGATAAGGTAGGGTTCAGGACATGTAAGTGTGGGGATTCTGGACATGTAACATGATTGAGGAATAGCCATTTCCACTCAGGTACAGAACTAGGAGCAGCGGATATATGGAACTCTGTATGTCCGCAATACACTCCTAGTTCAGGATCTGGTTCAGGAAGCCTAATTTCCCTTCACTGAGCTTGATTGTCATGCCTAAATATTGCACTTGTACAGTACACGGATCCACAGCCATATTTAGCTTCACATTTGGAGCCTCTTAAAAAAAAACCTCATTACTGACAGTTTCTCTATAAAGGGAATGGACACAAATGATAGCTTTTACAATTGTACATTTGTACGCTTCAAAATATATTATTGCAATTTAATGTCATTTCTATCTGAAATTTGTTTTGATGGCATTTCAGTTAATCCTTCAGTTCAAAGAGTATGAGATGAAAGGTGTGAATGTGGCCAGCATGAATGTAGATGGGGAATCTATTATTATAACACTGAATTATTTTATATGACTTTCCCATTTAGAGAGTCTTACATACAGTCTTGGGTTACAAGTGCATATTTTAATTACAGGAATTCAATTATTGATCGACGACTCTGTATCATCCAGGAAAAGTGCCTCTATTCAGAGATTCTACTTTTATTTTGTACTTCTCATATGCCAAATACTATGCCTGACTTCCTAGTTATGAGCATGCTGCTCTCTCCTAGCCCTGCTGCTGTTTCATTTTATATAAAGAATCTCACGCTTTTGTAACAAGAGCAGGTTGTATTTTTAATACCAGCCTATGGCTGTTTCTTTTATGTTGATCTGGCAGGTAGACATGTAGAGCGGGGCTATCTGAGAGTTGGTTGGCATATCATTGCATAGGATCTAATAACAAAAATGCATTTTCTCATTGCCATTCAAACATTTCTTTCACCCTCTTGACAATTATTATATGACTACTTTATGTCTCTGCAGTTGTGGTCTCCCCCATCAAGACCTCAGTGGCAATAAAGAGCACTGTGTCCACCCGCCAGAAAATGCTGAGTGTCTCGCCATCCCCTGTCAGTATGATGCCCACCATTCTACAGCTATCAATTTCAGGCCGTCCCCGCTATGCTCATTGGTCGGTGGCCCTTAAATATCATTAACTGCTTCCAAGAAGAAAGTTCATCCAAAACAATCTGAATAATCCAACTCATGTTTAGAGCATATCATCTATGTATATCTTTAAGAAGTTGTACTCCCAGGTACTTACCCGCTATCCTTTTTAGCATACACTGTCTTCTACCTGAGATCACTCCTTTTTCATACCCTCCAACATGAGCCATTCCTGAGTACAAAATAATCTGCTCCTCAGTTTCCAACTGTCAGTTACTATGGTAACCACCTTTGTTGAGGAGACAAATAGTTGTTTAAATATGAGTTAATTCATTTAAACCAGGTGAGTAACAGTTGGAAGCTCAGGAGCGGATTCAATTGTACCTAATTGAATGGGTTATTTTGGAGTGTCTGCTTTTTGTCACAATTTTTATCCATCTTTACTCCTTCCTTTCCCACCTCCTCCTTATGACTCTTTACATCTCTTCCTCCTGTTGCTCTTAACAGCCTCCACGATGCAGGGACCTTTATTCACTTTAACATTGTAAAATTCTGTTAGCAAAGCCACTCGCTTGTCCTGTTCATCAATCCAGAACAGTCAATCAGTAGAGGACTTGGGAAGGGTGTGGTTGCCATGGTAATGATATGCAAGATAGCTCTACATTGAGATTGGGAGCTGCACATATATAATAACCTTTGCAGAGGATGTCAATTACTGACATCCACACTTGCAGTGAGAGGATTAAGATTTTGCTGCCGGGGCCCTGGTGTAATGTTGGGCCACTGGGCATATCTGAACCACTGGGTTTGATACAAGTGTCCTCCTTGTCTACCCATGTTGCCAGTCTTGCATATATAAAGGTTACATTATGGGGGTCCATGCAGGTTACATCATGGGGCTTAATGGGGCTTCTCTGTCAGGAAAACTCTGCCACTGAAGACTGTAGATGGGCACCAGGATCCCTAAAAGTTCAGGTTTAGTACAGATGTACTTATATACCCTCGGCATTGCTACATGCCATGGTTTAATCTGCCTATCTTGTCTTTCTTGTCAATTGGGCCTGATCCAGACTTAACGCAACATTACTCATTGTAACTATAATCGTACGTAACTGGTATGTAACTCCATGCAAAAGGGCGTGACATCTCTACACAAGCTGAATACAGGCGTCGTGGGCACAGGGAGGCAATTAAATTGTACTGTATGTGCTATGTTAGGCACTTGCATTCAACAAAACATTATGAACGACCTGAGACACGCAAGGAAAAGTTTAGGTAGATCATGTAAGTTAGCTAAGTTATGTGTATGCAAAGGGAGTGCATTATCCTTAGTAGTGTGTAACTTTGGTACACATTCGTATGTAAACAGATCTTGATCAGGCCCATTGGGAACAGTGAAGTTACTGTGTGTTCCAGTGTCCATAGTCTCTTATGGATCTGCATAGTAACATCTCATTTGGCTTTGTGTTCTACACATTCTTTTCCAACGTCTGTTTGCACAATCAAACAAGGACCTAAAACAGATCAGAATAATGTCCTAGAGCAGACGTGTCAAACATGCGGCCCAGACGCATGTTTTTGGTGGCCCTGTATTACTATGTGGACTATAGGGAATACTGGGGAGGCTGGAGATACAAGAATGGGTAATACTGCGGAGGCTGGAGATACAAGAACGGGGAATACTGGGGAGACTGGAGAAACATGGATAGGGAATACTGGGAGGCTGGAGACACATGATGGGTAATACTGGAGAGGCTGTAGACACATGACGGGTTATACTGGGGAGGCTGGAGATACATGACGGGTTGTACTGGGGAGGCTGAAGACACATGACGGGTTATACTGGGGAGGCTGGAGACACATGACGGGTTATACTGGGGAAGCTGGAGACACATGGGGCCTGATCCAGACCTATTTAAGTGCATGAACTTAGTTACTCCTGGGCTAAACCATGTTGATTGCAGGGGAGTCCTATCCCAAGTCTAAATAACAGTGTGATAGTAAAGCTGGTTAGTATCTGTGTGCAGTAAGCAATTCAAAGATATATCCCTGCATGCAAAGAATACAATTAACTTGACTCCCCCTAAAATCAACATGGCTTAGCCTAGGAGTAACTAAGTTCATGCACTTAATTAGGTCTAGATCAGGCCCATGATGGGTTATACTGGGGAGGCTGGAGACACATGACTGGTTATACTGGGGAGGCTGGAGACACATGATGGGTTATACTGGGGAGGCTGAATTCGACTTTTAATTTTTCTTGTGGCACACACAATCTTAGACTTTGATGGTTTGGCCCAGTTGGGGTTTTGAGTTTGATATGCCTGCTCTAGAGTCTAATAGTCAACTTCTAGGACCATTGATGTTCAGTACAGTTCTCTAGAAATAGGTATGGACAACAATAGGAGACTGGTGACAGTGACTCATCCAGCCGATACCTGCTGCTAGAGAGCTGAGGTGCGTATCGGAGGGTCCCTTCTGTTTCCAGACCGTGCAGTCCCCGCCATCTGTGCACCAGAAGCTTTGGATCTCCTAGCGCACGTAAGTTAATTAGTATGGAACAAACGCTAGGAGATCCGTCTGACGGGTGGGCACTCCTTAATCCACATGCCTAATCCCACATGGGGAACAGGCATGCAAACTGAGGAGAGAGGGCGACGTTATGCACTTCAGTACGAATCTGCATTTGGACAGACACAAAACCAGGCATAGAATTAGGGTCCTGGTTCAGGTAAGTGTCCAAAACTCCGTACGTGAGAAGGGAATTACAAGAGGGTTCATTATACTCTCACATGCAGACTTACAGACATCTCTGCATAAGGAAATTGCACGGGGGTCTGGATCAGGCCCACAATGCTTTGCATCCCTTTGCAGTATCAGCATTGGGGACAAATGACAAGATCTGTGTTTTTCTTTATTTCTTTACAATTCTTATTAATGCAACCATGAACCGTGCTTACACAGAGCGGAGGTTATGAACGTCACAATATGCTTTTAGGGCGTCCATAGCCAATTCATTATACAAACTATAGACTGAATTCAAAGATCCGACAGTGCTACTGCTACTACATTCACATCTGTGAACGCAGCATGCGTAATACGAAACATTACATTGCAATACTAAACCTCTCCTACTACATTCACATCTCCGAACGCAGCATGCGTAATACGAAACATTACATTGTAATACTAAACCTCTCCTACTACATTCACATCTCCGAACGCAGCATGCGTAATACGAAACATTACATTGCAATACTAAACCTCTCCTACTTGCCAGCACAAACTGCCCCCTGACTAGAGCTGCTTGAAGTCTTTGAAGTCTGGACCGCGTGGACTGCTTTCTGATTGGACCATACAGATGCACAGCTCGTAAAATCTGGCCATTTCCAATCAGAGCGCATGGAGAAAAAAAAGCGATTCTCGGAAGTAAGTGTCAATGTATTTAGAAGCACTCGACATAAAAGGGTGAGCTGCAGAGTAGCATCCAGTTTAGCATTTCATAAAAAGCTGTATTGATCTGTATCTCAGCCCTGCATGAAAGCACAATTACTTAGTGACAGGACACAGCTCAGATATAATGTTACCATTTCACTGGAGCAGACGCAGACTAATGAAATACTGGCTAATCGCAATCACTGCTCTGCTAAAGAAAACTCCTTTTATCTATTGATAACACTATAAATTCCTCTTTGAAGGGTCTTTATATGGTACACGCTGTATCATGGTATAAACACCAATGTATATTTTTTCTTTAATCTACATTTAAGAAGTTTAATGACTGAAGGGAGAAACTGTTAGATGAAATACTGCATATTTGACTCTTCAGTCATTTTCCCCTCAGTTCCGTGCGCTGGGATCGCATTTCATCCACTTTTGCATTCTGCATACGCGCAACGGCTACCCAATCACAATGCAAACCAGCTTATTCACAATTAGGACCAATCAGACAAGGGGGATGGGTTGGGCTCACAGTGTTCATTATTTGCTATTACAATGCGCAGTAGATGCACGCAGACTCTCTGCGTATCGATTATCGCTATTTTACTTATGCAGGAACTGGAAAACTGATGGTAGGCTATGGCTATGGTCATTTTAAACAAAATCTTGCGTGAAGTTTATTTTTTACAAACATTAATGAAAAAAATATAATTCAAAATTCAACATCATTTGATGGGCCTGATGGGCTTCAGAGCGAATTTACTCGTGGCGGAGATGTAAAATCGCCTATTTGTAAGTACTGCGCATGCGCACCATAGAAAATAGAAAATACGCTCAGTAGCGTAGCGTAATTGTGAACGTATGGGCCACTCACGTATGTGTCACGTAAATACTTACGCGTGGGCGTGCCAATTTTACGTGTGTCCAAAATACGTCTGAATTACGTTAAGTAGGCGGGGGTTTGTATTTAAAGTGTACAGTATGGGCGTGCTTAGCTGCGTAAATTCGTGTTGCCCATACGTACGTGTGCGTATGACTGCGGTTTCATTGCCAAAAGTTAAGGTAGGGTTTGGATAGCGTATCTTGAATATATACGTTCAAGGGGTGTGCTGAGGGGAGCGTATAGAATATAGGCACATGAAAATACGCTACGCGAATAAATGTACGGCAAACGTAGTTCTGGATCTACCCCGATGTGTTTATGAATGTTTATAAATAAGATGCTTTGGAGACATAGAACACAATACACATAGGCACTGATTTACACCTAAGAAGCAGATGCTTCTGCATATGTGTAGTCATCATGACTACACCATCTATGTAGCCCTTAGTCATGTAGATTAACTACAGTATGTGCAGTCTTTAAAGACCGCATGTAGTTATTTGGGTAAGAGGAGGCTCGTCACAGCAGTCTCCGTGGGAAGTTATGTAAAGTGGGTGGGGGGAAAGCACTTGTAAGTGCCATTAGGCATCTAAAAACAGGGGGGAAGGGGTGGTTCGGGTGAGGGGACCAGAGAAGTAGCTGCGGAAATGTGAATCCGGTCCATATTTACAAACATATATTTGTTATTTAAATACAAAACATGTTTAATCAATTAGGAACTTTCGGCTGTCTCTACTTCTCAATGAGTCATCGGTGTGGGGACTCCCACTGGAGATACATATGTTGGGTGGACATAGGTATTTAAATTGTACAGCAAGGACTTGGCTATGTCCTTACATACAGTGTATATTTTATACTATACCCTATTTATACTATATGGGATAGCAAAGTAAATACGTTCATAGTCACAGTATGGACTTTGCACTTAGGTCCAGCCCTGTGTGTTTATCTCCTCTTTTTGATTGTGAAAGGAATCTACCATCTCACGTATGCTTCTGCCCATTTTCCCATGTCTGTGCATATTCGTATCTCATTTATCTTTGTGTATCTTCCTCTAATCCGGTTGTGCAGTTCCTTCTTTCCATCCCTTTTACCATGTTTTTTTTTTAATTCATTTAAAAAAGATAAAACTATTTCTTTTTATCTTCTAAACTTTTTTGTTTGCATGTAATAAAATAAAAGCCCAGATCTGATAAGCAGTCAAAGATATTGGCCTGGCAAATGGACAAGTTTACTTTTATCCCTTTAGGTTTGTATCACAGGAAAGCTAAATATTGCAGATCTGTCAGTTGACGTATTTTTTTTAAATAAATTGTGGCAAGAAGGATTTAATTTTTTTTTTATCGCTGTGTCAAACATTGTGAAGTCGCAACAAAAATCAGTTCAAAATAGCTTCCTGTATCTTTGAACGAGATCTCTTACTGTAAACAAAAATTCAGCACACTCCTTGGCTGTGTTTATATCGCTAGTTTAGACCAGTCGTTTAAGTTGCTATAGAAACTCTTAAGGTAGTTCTTTTAAAGAGTTTTATTATAAGTATGGTAAATATCTGTCTTACTATTAAATAACTATATTTATGTACAGCTGTCAAGCTGGAAGGTAACATTTCAAAATAAAATATAATAAAGAGTCCGTAAAGACCGGATGTAAGTAATCTACGTAATGAAATGCTACGTAGATAGTGTAAAATAGTTACTACGCATGCATAGTAGCTAGAATCGCAAAATTAGGCATGTATGTAAATAATTACAGTGTTTTGAATCCGGCTCTAGGTTTACTAGAAAAGTGGAGATTCTAGTTCTCATTTTCCTATTACACAATAGAGAATATTATTATGATTGTTTATTTATAAAGCTCCACAAGGTATCCGAAGCACCATACAAAATACAACAACAAAATACAGTACAGACATACATGGTAGGGATGTAGAGCATTGTACATAATAATTGTAATAAAATACAATATAAATATACAAATATCACAAATATACAATAAAGTGAAGTAAGCACAGACAGAATGGGAAAATGCGAGGTGTCAAGTTTGGCAGATCAGGGAGGAGGGGATAGAGCACAGTGAGAGGTTGAGAGAGAGCCACCAGGTGGGGATGGGGTAAAAGGGTAGCAGAGGGGGATAAGAGAGTATGAACTTGGGGGGGGGTGGAGGAGAGAACTACACTAGGATGGAGGGCCCTGCTCACGTGAGCCAACACACTAAGTGGGAGGGATGAACTTACAGGAGACATAAGGAAGGGGAAGGAAGTGGACTGCTGGTGTGAGCAGAGGAGAGAGGGAAGGAAGGAAGAGAAGTGATAGATGAAGGATGCAGTGAGGATGTTAAGTGGAGTAGGGGTAGGCTAGCCTGAACAGGTGTACTTTGAGTGAACGTTTGAAGACCTGCAATGTGGGGGAGGGTCTGACTGAAGAAGGGAGGTCATTCCAGTGCAGAGGTGCAGAATGGGAGAAGTCCTAGACACGTGCATGAGATGTTGTGGTGATCAGCAGGGAGGTCAGACAGCGCTGGTTAGCAGAACAGAATTTTGCGTAAATAGAAACAGCAAGAAGAGAGGGCACATACATGAGGTATAAAGGAAAGTGAGGACACCTAGGCAGCAAACTTGAGGGGATGAGGAAACAGAGGTATCACCAATGGTTATGGGGGGTGGGGGGAATCCTAGGGGGATGAAAAACAATGATTTCACTTTTGTCCATATTCAGTTTAAAGAAGCGTTTAGCCATCCATGTGGATAGGGAGGCAAGGCACTTTGAAATCTTAGACAAAGAGGAGTTGAAGTCAGGGGAGGAGAGATAAATTTGGGTGTCATCAGCGTAGAGGTGGTAGTTGAAAGCAAAGGTGCTGATGAGGTGCAGCAAGGAGGTGTAGAGGGAGAAGAGGAGTGGCCCAAGCACAGAGACCTGGGGGACACCAACATGGTGCGGAGAGGGGATGGGAATGAGCTAAGGGTGGAAGCAGAGAAGGTGCGGTCAGAGAGATAGGAGGAAAATCAGGAGAGAGCAGTGTCAGTGAGACCAAAAGAGCGAAGGGTTTGTAGCAGAAGACTATGGTCAACGGTGTCAAAATCAGCTGACAGATCAAGAAGGATGAGGATGGGGAAGTGGCCCTTGGATTTGGCAGATAAGAGATCATTGGTCACTTTGATAAGGGCACTCTCAGTAGAATGGAGGGGTTGGAAACCAGATTGGAGGGGGTCCAGGAGAGATTTGACAGTGAGGTAGCTGATGACTGGTGTGTAGACTAAGCGCTCAATGAGTTTGGAGGTGAAGGAGAGAAGGGATATAGATCTGTAGCTGGAGGGGGATGTAGGGTCCAGATTAGGTATTTTGAGAATTAGGGAGACAAGGGCGTGCTTAAAAGAGGAATATATATTTTATATATAAAATATAAAAAAGTAAAAAGCAGGGTGTAAGACTAAATAATCATAGAAAACCAATAGTGTCCAAATCTTGGCATTAAGGCAGGGGAGCATCCATCATAGGACCACATCCAGACCCTCTGTATGTCCACGAGAGAGAGAGGAGTGCACGCCCCCTGTCACTCCTCTCTCTCGTGCGTGCTTTATGGCAGCTTACGCTAACATAAGCCTGCATTAACTCTGTCATATGGATCAGCGGTCCGTACAACCGCTGATCTGCAGCAGTGTGGGAGCCCCCTCCCACACTGTACACTTTGCATGCTTCCCCCCGCCCACTTTAGCAGGCAGAGGGGAAGCACAGCCCATGTCTTATGAAATGGGCTCGGACGGAACAAAGTTCAATAAATACTATAGTAACCCTAGCGTGCGTAAGTGACCTTACGTTATCAGGATCCGCTCCATAGTTACTAGTTAGAAATTGTCATTTTTAGTTTCATTTAATCAGCATTTAATGATGTCAGCTCTTCTGCAAAAAAATTTTTCGTCAACTTCCTAAGTCCATATTGGGCGTCTATATACAATATTCGACTGAAGCAGGAGGTTATGGGAGAGAAATACACAGATCTGTCATTAACATGAATATGGTGTTACAACATCATTGTGAGGCTAATCGTCACCTGGCGTATAATCGTTTTAATTCCTCTGATCGTTTATAACACAGCCACTGTGCGCTCATCTTTAATACAGCCATCATAAAACTTTTATCTGTTTTTTTTCTATACTCTTTGGTTTGTTGCGCTTTTTATATTTGCAAAAGATTCTGTGAGCAGTGGGTTAGATCTTTAGAAGTACAAGTTAATAAAGCAACACATGACTTCCTGCCTTTCCCGACAAAGCCTTTTGCTTTATTCTTATGACTATCAATATAATTTTCATGACACGAAAAGCCATTACTGATAGATTTCTAACACCATAACATTCACTGTACAAAAGACTGTTTCTTTCAGAAATAAAAGGACACGAGGGACTCTTAAATCTCATAGACCATATCCAGTGTCTTTTATTCACTATTGTGAAGTCTAAGTATGTGCAAATAAGAAGTGGCTGCATTCATACAGATCACAGAAAGCAGGTTTTAACCTAAGTAATCATTAAAACAAAATGACTGTATATTTTTTAAATGATTGAATCCTCTTGTCAGAGGAGGTTGGGTCTTGGAGCAGGGTTGGTGAGACTGATCATATAGTAGACTCAGGGTTGCTGACTTTTTAAAGCTCCCCTCCGGGAGAACGCAGAGGGAAGCCATAGATTTCTGCAAGAGAACGGGGCTTAACGATGCGATTTATGCAAATTGTATCATTAAGCCCCATCCCTGTCAATCACTCATGACATCATCAAGTCCAGACCATCCCTAGTTTTGCTAGGGATACAGTAGATATTGATAGCTGGTCGAGGTTTGCGGGCGCTGTGTCAGCTCTCCTGGGATACAGGGAAAACTGGCCAAATTTTGTGAGTCTCCCGGATATTCTGAGAGTCAGCAACTCTGATTAGACTGCTTTGAAAGACCATGAAAACCAGGTGCTAGAATTACTAAACAGTGGAAAAGGAAAAGTGGAGATGTTGCCTATAGCAACCAACCAGATTCTAGCACTTACTTTCCTATTACATACTAGAGAATGTTAGAGATGTTCACTGACGCCTGGGTTTTGGTTTTGGTTTTGGATCTGTATTAACTTTGTGTTTTGGTTTTGGTTTTGGTTTTGCCAAAACCGCCCCCACGTGTTTTGGTTTTGGTTTTGGGTCTGTATTTTTTTCAACAAAATGCTAAAATCGCATAATTTGGCTCTTTATTTATAATTTTCAGTAATTTCTAGTACATTTTTAGCACTTCACAGGTAACAATATTATTTTCATACAGCTTAGGCTTGTTTCTTACTATTATTAAACAGAGCAGCGACACAAATACACACTGCAGATTATAGCACATCTATGAAACATTGCCACACAGCAGTGGCAGAAAACAAAAGTAGTGCAAGTACTATAAGCGTCAGCCTGACAAGGGGAAAAATGATGCAGAGTAATGTGTCAAAAAACAAAAACAGTTTCCCCAATAAACAGAAATACTAAACATGAATAAAGAATAAATGATTAAACAATACATTTCTATACATTAAAACTAACTAATGTGT
This sequence comes from Limnodynastes dumerilii, assembly GCA_011038615.1. Taxonomy (NCBI): domain Eukaryota; kingdom Metazoa; phylum Chordata; class Amphibia; order Anura; family Limnodynastidae; genus Limnodynastes; species Limnodynastes dumerilii. Next base: position 107,780 of record WWET01000267.1, on the reverse strand, counting down.
CCCTGTGTGTTTATTAAACTATTGTGGTGGCTACCGTGTACTAACTAAACCTAAGGATAATGTATAGTGTAAATGTGTGCAAAAAATATAGTGAAGTATGGACTCACCGTTTTGCAGTCATCTGTCTTGGGATGACATGCAAGTAGCTATTGACATGTTACATGCTGTTCTGGAAATGTTCATTGCAGATCTTCTCCTGTTGCTTGAAGATGCTGATCCTCTTAATTAAAGCTGCTGTTCTGTTGCTTGAAAATGGTCCTTGGTCTCTTCTGGCTCTTGACACAACGTACTCCTACTTCCAGTTCTGAGGTCCTGCTGCTAATGACCATTCGGCCATTAGAGGTTCCCCTTTTATACTGAATATGATGTCAGAGACACTAGAGGCAGTAGGAGTATGTCATAGGAAACGAGTCGATACTTCAATATATTTTATACACACATGTACACTAAACATTATCCTTAGGTTTAGTTAATACCCGGTGGCCATCATTATAGTTTAATTAAACACATAAAGACACATTTGTGACATTGGGCCGGATCCAGAACTGCGTCCGTCTTCCATAGACGGACGTAATTCACTGAACAATAGCTACTGCGCATGCGTAGTAGCTAGTGTACGTAATCTGCGTTTCGTTTCGATACGTAGATTGCGTATATGCGGTCTAAAAGACTGCATATATGCAATCTACGTATCGAAAGGATACGCAGATTACGTACAATAGCTACTACGCATGCGCAGTAGCTATTGTTCATTGAATTACGTCCGTCTATGGAAGACGGACG